>MU160891.1:386848-412031 GCA_015888305.1 Antheraea pernyi | reverse complement strand
CATGGGCTTCTCGTCCAGCAGGTGGACGCGGACGACGCTCCACCCGACCAGGAGCTTGCCGGCCTGGACAAGCTCCTTGGCCGCCGCCGCGGGGAGCGTCACATGGACTGCGCCGAGGCCCCCCCCCCAGTTTCTCTTTATTTCGCCGACCTTAAGGTCGTCCGTCTTGCAGCCGACCTTCGCCGCCACGACCGTCTCGATCTCGAGGGTGGACACTGAATCGTCCAGCCCGACGATCCGGATATCCGCCCTTTTTGTTGGGACGACGACCGTCGCGATGTTGGCCAGCGCCACGTTGAGTTCCCGGGCCAGTTCGGCGGCCTTCTCCTTCGTCTGTCCCGGGAGCTCGATTTTCCGGGTACCCGTGGCCGTATGTCGTACCCGGACATCCTGCACTCCCATGTACTTCAGGGCCACGGATTCCCGCGCCTTCACGAGGACCTCCCAGTAGCCGATTCCCCTCTCGGCTGCGGTATCCTGCAGCGTCACAATGACCGCAGCTGATTGGGGGACGGATGGCAGTTTCGGCCCTGGTTCACCAGATTAACCTAACTTAAATTAACTTAATTTGACCTATTTTGGAATTGCTTATTCGGTCAAATTGTTATTGAACTAAATAAATTGCTATTAATATAAATCTAAATAAACACTTATACTTCGAAATAGGTCAAAGTAATTTATACTTGAGTTAACATGTAATTATATCGTAATTATATCTTCGCCAGATTGCTTCGTTCATATTGAAACGATAATCGACAGATTAATAAATGTTTATTTATCATTACACTGTATATTGAAAATAAAATAAAAGAACTGATAATGATACAGGTACAGGATTCTGGCGACAGATTTTTAACTTGAAATAGGTGAACTTTAGATTAACCCCTAACATCATGCCATGCTTTCGTCACGGTGTTTTACCTCTGCTCATTCTTCTAAACGTATATACAGACGTTATTACTATTCGACGATATTATTCACATATCACGCATCTCTACATATTAATATAATTCAGTCCTTGAGGTAATATGTCAGAAAAGCCATTACGTAATTTAGTATCTAAAAGATTCCCATAAAACTTTTCCAGTTTTGTTAATAATTCGCTGCCATCGAAAGTGTATGAAAGTTAGGAGATCGCTCTTATGACGGAAAACCCAACAACAGGTACGGATGCAGATTATTTAGTTCAATTATTATCAATTATTAAATAGTTAAATGTCACAATGGAAATACTTGGATCTTCTTATGATTTTATCTGTTAGCCTCAAATCTTCACTATCAATAAAAATATAAATCAATTGCCGTATGTATGTAAGCGCAAGAAAAATAATTGAAGTGCTATCTTCCTTTTTTTAATATATTTAATTCACAAACTTTAAATCACAAAGCTTACTCAATACTGATGATTCTTGATTAATAAATATTATTAAATGACCATTGGACTTCAGTACGCAACCGTATTTATAGTCTTGGTGCAGATAGCGTTGGTGAGGAACTTTCTGGACGAATGGTGCAGCGTTTACGTCGCAAACTTGCTGACACTACTCCCAGAGATTGGTATTGCAGTGCCTACATATTTACGTCGTAGACGAAAAATGTTGTGTCGAGGGGTTGGTTTCGTAGACTAAATAATATATTTTTTACCATTTCCCAGCCGAATACCTAATAATATGCATAGTTGTATACGGAAATATTGCGCAGCTATGTGCATATATATGTTTATTTTATAATTTGGGGATCCCATTGGGTTTCCAGGGATATATGATCTCCTTTTCGCGCATCACTCTAGAACGGCTGCACCTACTTGGTTAAGTATTTTTTGTTGAGTCTGTAATTGTCAAGACAAGTCTTGTATAAAAGAAAATGTTTCAAAAAGCCTTGGGAAAGGTGAACATTTTTGGTTTAAAAGTTTCCTTATAAAATTGTAAGTGTGTGAGTGAGACAGAGATATTCAGGTGTCAGTTATTCAGTTGCTATTTTATTTCATTACATAATCGTACTGTAAAAGGCACTTTTGATCTTTGATCTCATTTTCTTCGCTAATTTCTATATTAAATGCAATATCTTCAAATACGTAATGTGCATTCTTATCTATTTCTTTAATATCACTACCGTTTATTTACTGTAAACCAAATGTATGTATTTTTGAAATAATTTTAACATGTTATTTATCAGATACTCCTGTTGATATCAGCTTATGTGGTTAAAATTCTTGCTTTGCCTATTTGGAAATAACGTTATATTACACTAACGAAACGGAAATTTGCCACTTTCAATTTTGATTGCGATGTCTATTAAGCACTACTACAATAATATAAAGCATTTGTGTTTAACTTGCAAAAGGAGTATTATAACATTTTTCGAGTCTATTCTTTAACAAAACGATTTGATTGATTCTAGAATATAAGTCGTCGTTAGATTTGTCGTAATTATAATAATGACATATTACATGTAAGTGACCTCTGTCTATAAAAAAAAGAAAATAGATAAAGCTATTTTAAGCACTAATTAATACATAACCCGAATATTAATATAGCCAAAAAGAAGTTTCGGTGTCAGACTTCTTTCTTGATATGTTATTTATTCTTCAATGAAATCTTTATTGACGTGATCACGCCTTATAAATTGATGAACGCCAACTGCACGCACGAAAAATCTTGACTCATTGTCTCGTTCCACCTGAGTTCTCGGTGCAAGCGAGAGCGCGGAACAAGCGATAGCACGACCGGTCTAAGCGTTCGGCTTGTATAGCCGATATTAATTTATATATATCTATATATAAAATAATTCAACTCATAAAAGTATGCAATTTTTCATCGATGTTTTCTTATGGCATTATCAAGTAAAATGATCGTCCGTAAACCGACTTTATACTTTACTCATATGTCATTTTATTTGCATTTATTTTTCTATTATAGTTTTCATATTTTATATTATTATAATGGTTTATAATGATATCCAATATTATATTATTATTACTGTGAAAACTCTGAACCCACGAATCCTGGAAAAAAAACACGAAAACGCAGTCCTCGAGAATAGTCTAAAGTTGGCTAGTTTTCTGTTACATAAAATGGCAATATAGCAAGCAAACCATAATTTTGAAGAACTTCGTTTGTAATCGGAACGGTGGTGCTGCTCAAGCAGACACTATAAATGGCCTACCAAAGCTAAAGCCTACAGAAAAATTGTAAAGCTAAAAGATCCCACCAGTCTTCGTAACTATATAATAATAATCATAAATACAATGGTACAACAGAATAATCCCAGGGAGGGTTGATGTCAGGCAGGCGGACGATCGTAAAAATTAAGCCAAATCATATACCACAACATGACAAACATGTTGTACCGACCCTACTTATGTGGGATAAGGGTAAGAAGAAGAAGAAGAAACCGACTTTATAGTCAACCAATTTTTAAAAACATTTTCTACGTCAGTACAAATTAACTTTTGAAGCGTAATCGGATTAAAAACTTCTTTGAATACCTCTCTGTTAACACTTAAGAATTTTCTTCATAATCCCAACATTAAACGGACAGCTCCAACTTTTCTCCACTATTTTAATACTGCTCCTGGTAAATTTCAACAAAGTTTCTAGTTTTCTGCTTCAATATTTATTAGGTGAAAAATACGAGAATATTTTGAAATAGATGACATAATTATATTAAAATAATATCTTTATCGAAAAATAACAGTTTTTAAATCAGATTAATAAATGCAGTACACATGTAAAATAGTCACATAATTCAAAAAATCCAAAAAGTTTCTTTTCCAAAAAGATTTTTATTTCGATAAAGGAGAATCTATTAAGCCTATAATTCCAACATGCTGAATTTCCACACGACGTCGGTGAAGAAAGGACAGAAAATGAACTCACCACAACGCTGTGCTCTCGTCGCGTAGGAGGCTTGCACCAACGATATTATAACAAAAACTGTAAATACATTACCTACATGATATTTTGAAAAACCAAATGGCTCGATAACATACATACACACACGTAAAGTAATATTGTAACAGCGCACTGTCTTAGATAAAATGTGAAAGTAAGATGGCATATTCTCAATATCGGTGGTGAAAAAGAAATAGTTATATCTTGCTTAGATACGGATTGCGGATTGACAGGGCAGCCGTCAAAAATAAGCTAGTTAGCCAAGTTAGTAACTAGTAACAAGGCGTCGTCGAAGCGCTGTGACGTATTTACAGTTTTTTAGTTATATTGGGCTTACACGATACAAGAACATATTATGCGGTAATATAGATTTTCGTCTCATACGTTTGTATTACTGTTTTACGTTACTTATTTGATATTTCTTCGATTTAAATATTTTTCGGTAGGTGGTAGAGCCACGGTGAAGCCATTATTGGTATCAGCATGAATGGGTCGGCTCGTCCGGGGTGGTACCACCCTCTCACAGAAAACCGACGTGAAGTAACAGTGCTTGCACTTTTACGTTTCGTTAGGTCAGTGAGAGCACCGGGGGTCCACAAACATAGGCTGGCGATGCACTTGCAACTCCCCTGGTGTTGCTAGTGTCTATGGACGGCGGTGATCACTTACCATCGGGTGGCCCGCTTTTTCGTTTGCCCCTATAATATAAAAATTAATTATGATGTGGGTCGTTACATTTCAAAATGTTTACGCTATTTATATGATCTTCAAACTTCGTACATGTAAAATATAAAGATCATAAAAAAACTAAAAACCTAATATTAATATCATATAACATAATTATTGTATAAAAATTATAATAGAACTTGTTAATCTCAAGCATTTAAAAATATCCTATTTTAGAGCTTCAGTTCTTGTTTATAAAAAAATCAAATAACTGATCCATTCAGAATTACAGGGTTCAACACTAAAAAGATTAATGTATAAAAGGTGTAATTAATTTTTGTTTAATAATTTTACGTAAGAATTACGTTAATTAAATTAAATTATTCAGAACGTTCTCGAATCCCAAAGTCCCAAAAGTAATATGAGATCGATATTAACTTACTCCCAGTACCTTTACTTCAAACACACGACTTGATTGAATTCATTCTTGAATAACTAGGGTTGAGAGGATGACGCACTTGTTTGACCTACGCGTATTAAGTGTAATTATAATTATATAGCTTACAGTGGCATCCCATTTCGTTTGCGCTAAATCATTACATGGTATAAAACAAAGTCCCCTACCGCGTCTGTCTGGCTGTTTGTTCGCGATAAACTCAAAAACTACAGAACGGATTTTCAAGCGGTTGTCACCAGTGGATAAAGTGATTCATGAGGGACGTTGCAGTATATGATTTGTCAAGGATTTATAATCAGGGCGGGACAACGTCTGCCGGGCCCGCTAGTTATAAAATAAAAATAAGAATTAAGTATAGTGTAGTGACACCTAATGGCGGACTGTAGCATAGAACACTGCCTCATGATAAAATACTTAAAAAAAGAGAGTTTGTCGTGAAGACACACGATAGAAATGAAACATTTGTATTACAAGAAAACATATCATCACTACATAATATAAAACAAAGTCCCCTATCGCGTCTGTCTGTTCGCGATAAACTCAAAAACTACTAAAGGGACGTTCATGCGGTTTTTACCAGTGGATAAAGTGATGCATGAGGAACATTTTCGTACATAATTTGTCATGGGTTTACTTTTAATCAGGGCGGGACAACGTCTGCCGGGCCCGCTAGTTTACTAAAAAATGTAACGAAAACCCTACGTCGCACGGTGGTCACCCGTGCAAGTGTTGACCGCACCTGTCCTTACTTAAATTCGGTGATCGGATGTAAGCCAATGTTTTCAAAACTCTACTCGACACGGTGTTTACCCCCACCACTTTTCGTCACACGAAATGAAAAATCCACTACGTGATCACGACTTAGATCCCGCCAAAAAAACCTTCTTACATCATTACTACTCTCTGTTACAATAATAATATGTTTTTGGCGGGATCTTTGAATGTCCTATAATGGATTATATTTCATATAGCTGTGCCCGCAACTTCGTCTGCGTGTAAATTTATGTGAAAACAGTGATTAATACAGTAATCTGAATGTATTAAGTCCATTTACTTATCTACTTTTATCTCGTACTTAGGCCGTGTCGTCATTAAAATTACATTTTTTTTAATGTCATATGTGGCAAACGAACAGGTGGGTCACCTGATGTTAAGTGATCACCGCCGTCCATGGATACTAACAACACCAGAGGAGTCGCAAGTGCGTTGCCACCCTTCGGGGGGAAGGGTTAGGAGATGGAGAGGGAGAAGGGAGAGGAGAGGGGAGGGAAGGTGGGCCTCCGGCGCTCTCACTGATCGAACGAAACGCAACAATGCAAGCACTGTTACTTCACGTCGGTTTTCTATGAGAGGGTGGCACTACCCAGGACGAGCCGACCCATTCATGCTGAAACCAGTAATCGTTTCAGCGTGGCTCTACCACCATTAATACTTTTGATAGAGTGGACCGATTTTAATGAAACAAAGACTAAGTTACTCTCGAAAATATGCTGTTATTATTGTGTGGTTTTATTATGAATCCTACTGTACAAGTAGCATGAATTCTGACCCTTCACAAAAACTCCCCGGAAAGTTCTAACAAGATGGCCACCATCTTGTTAGTTCATTGGAATGATCGTGGGAAACTTAATATCATTGCCTACTCGACAATCGCAGTACCTAATAATCAACTAGAAGATTGCCAAACATAAAATAAAATATTATGTTGCGACAACAGACTGTTACTAACGACTAACGTATAACGTTTCGTTATTTCAAAACTACACAGCTCTAGTACCTATATTTTATTTGTGTAGCGAATGAAAAAGTCTTATTTAAAGCGTATTTATTTGTTTTGTATCTACGCACTGTATCTGTATTTTATTATCTGTATTTTCTTTCTTCAATTTATTTATATGTTATCAAATAGACATGTAATATTTACCGTAAAATATTAATTTCTTATTACGTTATGAAATATCTAATCGGATTAACATGTTTAACAGTATAAATGTGTTAGTATTTTTGTTTACAGTTTTCTCTTTTAATCATTCGAATAATCTGATTTTGTTAATAAAACCGTGGAAAAGGACATACGATATACTTTATTAATTATTTTAAAGGTTTAATTTATACCTTAGAAGTGGATAGCTAATATATACATAAAGAAAAGTTGTTTTTTGCACGAGTTTATCTTCATAATGGCTAAACCGATTTTAACGAAATTTTCACTCCTAAATAGAGGAATTCCAGAATACTATGAAACTACCTATCATTACGCTTTTCTGTAGGGACTAAGAAATAATGAAAAAATATCAGAGGTAACATAAAACCGGTAAATGGGATATATGTACTTGTAATAATAAACTGACAGGTAAAGAACACAATAACTCACAACTCACTCATTTTCACGAAAACTAAAGTCGCGTGGACCACTTAGTGATTAATAAATGACTAACTTATAGTTAACATAACGATATTATAAAGATAGATTCTTTATATATAAGTATATGCTTATTCCTTAGAGTTAATATATTCTTTAAAACTAAATTTGATTACAAAAGCACTTAGTGTTAGGTAGAGGCCGACGTGCATTAATGAAATTGGTTTATACTCGACTCCAGACCAGCCATTGAAGTAACGTAACGTGAAACACCGGCACGTTTCAATATAATTAAAAATATTCAAGCACATATTCCTATATACCGTTCTTAATATGCAAATACTGTTATAAATTCTAATCGATCTATCAATTTACGCGATGTAGGGTCAAAAGTTCGAAATCAAATAACTTTAAAGACATTTGAAAACTAGAACGATAATTAAACTCAATTTTAACACGGCAGTTTTGGATCAGTCATTTTTTGATACAAGAATAGACTACGCTTCTGAGTTAGCGATATCTTGGGAATATAGTTTACAATGGAAACCAATTCCAAGATTTCTAAAATCTTGGATATCCCGCTATAATATCAACCTATAGATATTCCTCCAGTTATTAAATGCGGCGATATTACAACTAGATAGTACAAAAATATCTTTTAATCGTGCAGGATTCTTTTGAGTCAATTCAAGGTCAGTCGATAGTACTAATAGTGAAATTATAGCGAGTAATTTAAGCAAAGTATTTTGAACATTCCGGCCGGTTATAGAATATTCTATAGATCGTAATGAAGAAGGCCACTAGCGCATTCAGCCTAGACTAAGACAACTTATTTACGTGGATAGTAACTCCTCCTGCAAACATCCCAATTTTTATGATGTAACTAAGTTGCAAATACGAGATTGATATGGGTTTGATCTTAGAATAAACCAGATCTCTTGATTCTGCAGTAGTTTATCATCTATTTCACCATTATCTGTTAAATAAAATTAAAGCGTCTGTTTGTAATGTCAAAATAATAGTTTTTTACTAAATGGATATTATGGCGGTATATACTTTACTTAGACCAAAAAATCAATGTGTATATATCCTTGTTTGTTTGTATTTTTGTTCAGACTAATCTCCGAAACGGTTGGATCGATTTTGACGAGACTTCAATTGACAAATACCAGAATATCAGCTTCCCTTGTACAGTAACTATTCCCAATAACATAAGGAGTAACTTAGACTATTTTTTATTTTAGGCTAGCTGTTACCCGCAAATTCGTCCGTATGGAATGTCCGACACGGGTGGATCGATTTTGACGGGACTTTCACTGGCAGATAGCCAATGTTATAAGAAGTAAATTAAACCACTTTTATTTAAGAAAAAAAAGAGTTTTACGCAAGTATAATACACCAAAGGAGCCGTGTCCAGATCTGCCGCATACTTCACGCCTACGTTTACACCGAACAAAATTTTTCTTGCTAAATTCCACGCGGTTGCAAGTAACTGCTAGTTATTCAAATAATACAGTTAGAATTACTCGAATAAATAAATTGTACATAGACAATTTCCCAGGAGCAAAAACAATGTTACATACAGATAAGCATACGCGGAATATGGCACATTTCACACATAACTTCTACTTTTCACGCAAATTTAAAAATACTTTCTTTTATGACAGTTATAATTGGTAGCATTATTTTACTATGGTATATATGATTTTGTGTAACACATTATGAGTGAGCAGTTAAAAAGGTAACTAAGAAGAGATTACGTTGCAAAATTCTTTTTTTTAATGTAATGGAATGTCTGAAGAGGCTATAAAGAAACTATCGCTCGACAGTGGGGAATTAACACAGCTTCAGAATTTATATATAACATCTAACCTTGAAATAAATATATCATTTATTATCTGTGACATAGCAGTGATACAAAATAATAATATAACTGTTATTCATAGTTAAACTTCGAAGCCCAAACAATAGTAAACAATTTAGGAAGCGTTTTACTTATTAAAGTTTCAAAGAGCATAGTCCTACCGTAAATCCACAGGTTAATTTAAACCAACACCGGCAAACTATAACCGATACCTATAAATAAACAGGTCATCCTCCATAACTTTATTGCGGACGCGTTGACCTCGACTTAATAGTCTGCGGTCGCGCTCTAACTTAACTAATTACGGTAAAATGTTAGGAAAACTTTGCAGAATCTACACAAATTGCGGCCTGGACCTTTTAAATGTATATCTCTTAACATATTGTTAGTTCTCGTCTTGGACTGAATTGAAAACTTACTCGCTTACAAAAAAAATGCTTCAAATCAAATCAAAAATACTTTATTCAGTTTAGGCACTTATGAACGTCAAAGACTACTACCGGTTCGGAAAACAACCCAGTCATCGAGAAGAACCGACAAGAAACTCGATCGGGTACATTTTTTTTTAACATATATTTCTTAATACATTATACAACAATGCTTTTAGTGGATGCACAGAGAGGAGTCAATTCCAGACATCACTATCATTCACATACTGATCCACTCTATAATATCCTTTTGAAACTAAAACCCGTTTGACATGGCGCTTAAATTTATAGTCCGGCAAATCGGTAACGTGCTTTGGGACTTTATTATAGAACCTAACACTATTACCTAAAAAACTATTAGGCTGGTTTTGCTAAGTCTGAAACATGGGACCACCAGTTTATTACAGTGTCTAGTATTTAGATTATGCCGGTCTTTAACTAAATTCAGTTTCTCAAAGTTTTTCCGGACATACATTAAATTATCAAGAATGTATTGGGAG
This sequence comes from Antheraea pernyi, assembly GCA_015888305.1. Classification (NCBI taxonomy): domain Eukaryota; kingdom Metazoa; phylum Arthropoda; class Insecta; order Lepidoptera; family Saturniidae; genus Antheraea; species Antheraea pernyi. The sequence goes on along the minus strand of MU160891.1, from coordinate 401,861 downwards.
GGCAGAGTTAAGATACCGAATTCCTGGAATTTCGTTTTTAATGATTCGCGAGGTCCCATATTATATATTGCCCGAACTGCCCGTTTTTGTAATAAAAATATCGTGTCTACCTCAGCAGCCGTACCCCATAGCAGAATGCCATAAGACATTAAGCTATGGAAGTAAGCGAAGTAAACTAACCTAGCAGTGGCAATATCTGTAAGCTGGCGAATCTTACGTATTGCGAATGCAGCGGAACTTAATCTGCTCGCCAGTTTTTTAATGTGAGGGCCCCATTGTAATTTAGAATCTAATGTAATTCCCAAGAATACAGTATTGTCAACTAACCCTACTAAATTCCCTTCGATCTTGATTCTACTATCAACCTGTCTAACATTGGGTAATGTAAATCTTATACATTTCGTTTTATCTGCATTTAGCAATAGGTTATTTAACGCAAACCAATGACAAATTTCACTTAAAGTATTATTCAGATGCCCGACCTCTGAATCTATCCTTTTCACTTTAAATATTAGAGAAGTATCGTCTGCAAAAAGCATCATGTCAGCAGAGTTATTAACCAATCGCAATTGATGTCAAGATATCGAAGTCAATGTAGTATTTTATTGGTTAAATATTATAGTAGACGTTACTTTTCACTTCCGCCTGATATTGATTGGCGGCTATAACGTCTCACTGCAACAAAAAAACGATTGAAGTTACTTGCACGAGGTGTAAGAATCTAAAAAAGTTAAATTTTAAACTAGTAATAGAAAAGGGCGAAATATAAACTACAATAAAATAGACTAAAGTAACACAACTAGTAAAATAATATAGAAATGAAAAGAAATGTTAATAGAAAGTAGTAATAAATAAGAACCTTGAGTTTTTGGCGGGATTTTGGTCTGTCATGTAGTGGATTTTATATTTTATTCATGATCTTGTGTTACTTGACTCTATATTGTGTAAAAAATGGTGGTGTTTTTTGTAATATAGTTTGTTTATTGTGCATAAGTGAAGTGAATGGAAAATAATACCACGGACCATGAATTCTGAGATGCCACAAAAAATCCATGGAAAGTTCTGACCACCATCTTGTTAGTTCATTGAAATTATATCAAGAAACTTGTAATATCGATACTCACTTGACAATGGCAGTAATAGTCTACTAGAAGACTGGTTGCCAAAAATGGAATCGAAGAACTTGAAATACTATTAACTACTCGACAATGGCAGTAATAATCTAAAATATTGGTTGCCAAAAATAAAGTAAAAAAAAAAATAAGAACCTTGTAACAACACAATGCAACTCAACCTTATTATTTATCTGAGCGAAAATCTACTTTATATAAAACCAAATTAACTCATATTTTAAAAAGAGATAGGAGTAGAATATTAAGCCATTTTATATTCTTAATTATTTTTTAATTTGTCCTTCTGACCTCAGTGGTATTTGAAACAAATCGCCTTTCAATATCACAAAAATCTTACTAGAAGTCCAATGAGATTGAATGTGAACAGATTTCTGAATCTCGCCTTTTGTAATTGCCCACTTTACGAGAAATGTCACATTTGTATAAATACGATGACCTTTGTATTACGTCAAATTAAATCCTTGTATTTACTATCTCGTTTAATAAAAAAACAGCGATGAACATAGTACTATAGAGCTAAAAAATTTCGATGAGATAACACAAACAAAAAACATATGTTATTTATAAAATTATTTTAATGTCATAACGAATTTTTGATACATTTATAACTAAAAATATTTCTCCAGTGGTTCTCCGAGTATTTGCTCCAGCTTCCTGATTGCATCCTTTGTGGACGTTTCAATTCTCGGATCACCGTCTTCTAGAAGTTCTGCAAGGAACGGAACGCTCTCGGCCAGGAGAGGTAACCAACTAGTGCCTAATTGCGTTGCCATAGCTACCAAACATTCTAGAGCTGTTAATCTGTAATTGAAAACATAAATATAAATATTTTATCTCTCATACCATATAGTTATATTTTAATTAACAAACTCTCTGGAACTTTCTGGTAACATTTTGTAGTTTTGTTTTGTAGTTTGTAGTTACAGTGTACACAGAGAGTATTCGTACACTAAGCATTTTCACGGAAAATAGGCATTATTTCTTTTTTTATTCTTCTTATATTATATCCGTAGAAAAAATTCAATAACAAAAATAAATCCTCTCGGATGGAGAATAAAACAATAACATATCCTTATACTGAGGGAGCAAAAAGTATTCGTACACCTAGAAACTGGCACCCTCGGGCGATCAATTTGGCAGATTTATTTATTTATATATTCGTACGAAGGTACTCGTCAGATATATCAATTAACGTCAATTAGAGATATTTGCACACTGTCTGTTAACAATTGTACAGTTGCGAGAATATAAATATGGGCCGTAAAGGAAAAGAAACATCCGAAGTGGAGCGGAAATTGATAATCAAACTCCACAACCAGTTCAAGTCACTTGCAGACGTTGTAAAAATATTAGGTTGACCTCGGTCAACGATATCGAATATGTAATAGACCGTTTTTGTATCAGCAAAACGGTGAAAAACCGACCCAGAAGCGGTCGTCCTAAGGCTCTTAATGATACAACGCGACGTTACATCATGAGAGAAATTAAAAAGAACCCTAGTAAGAGTGCCTTGAAAATCACAGCTGAGCTGGAAAGTCAAGGTACTAAAGTGTGCCCCGACACTGTGCGCTGTGTGCTCCGGGAAAATGGGTACCATAGCCGAACACCATGTAAGAAATGTTAGGTGAGTCCTATCAACCGTAAGTAACGGTTAAATTTTGCTCTCCAACATCGCTATGACGATCCCTCTAAGACCCACGACCGAACTATATTCTCAGATGAGAGTAAATTCAATATTATTGGGTCGGATGGAAGAGTCCGTCTGTGGCGGCAGAAAAACGTAGAGCTTGAACCTCAAAATCTACTTCCCACTGATAAACACGGCAGTGGGTCCGTACTAATCTGAGGTTGCATGGCCGCTTCTGGACTGAGTAAATTACATTTTATAGAAGGGACGATGGACCACAAGATGTACATAAATATTATGAAGGAAAACCTTGGCTTGCCAAGCTTGGCCTAGGAAATAACTTAATTTTTCAACAGGATAATGATCCTAAGCATACGGCTCATAATACGAAGTTGTCGCTTCTTTATAACGTGCCAAAACAGTTAGGAACACCACCCCAGTCTCCCGATCTGAACCCTATCGAACATTTGTGGGGCCACTTTGAAACAGAGATCAGGAAAGGCAAATCTCTAACAAAACTGACTTCAAGAAGGCTCTTCAGGAAGAATGGGACCGAATTCTCCCCTCCCTGTGTGCCACCCCCGTTGGATCTATGGATCTATCATAGGGGCAAAAGGATATCCTACAAAATATTAAACATTCATATCCAATGTAAATTTCTAGTCTTTTCCAGGAAAAAAGCCGACTGTACGAATACTTTTTGCTCCCTCAGAATAAGGATATGTTTATTGTTTTATTCTCCATCAGAGAGGATATATTTTTGTTATTGAATTTTTTCTACGGATATAATATAAGGGAATATCAGAAAATGACATGTATTTTTTTGCTTGCCCGAACCTCATAAACCCGAAATAATGCCTATTTTCCGTGAAAATACTAAGAGTACGAATACTTTCTGCGCACTCTGTATATGAATATTACAAAGATATTCTATTTACATCACATGTGCAGGATTGTATCTAAGCACGTTGCTATAAAATAACAGTATCTTTTTGGGTACATAACTAATAAGAATAAAGGGAGATTTAGTTCGATAATAAAAAAGACTGAAGCATATAAATTTTCAAATAATAATTAATCTTGTAAAACCAGTACCTAACAGCTTTTAGGTTAGGATTTACAACAAAGTCCCAAAGCATATTACAGATTTACCGGGCAGTAAGTTTAAGTGACATATACGAGCGAGTTTTGATGTCAAAAGGTTATTTTGTAGTGTATCAATATCTAAATCTACGTTACTTTTCGGGCTGATTAAAACCAAAAACCCAAAATATCTGTATGACAAGTTAGAGTGGAGACAAGATAAGCACAGGTATTTTTCATGTTCTCGCACCATGACTAATCCATTATCGATACCTCTCCATAGAACTACCGCTTTCAGAGGGTCATTTAAATATGCCGCCACTCGTTGTTGGAACAACATCCCACCGCCATGTCGATCCAAAAAGGGTAAACTTAGCTTTAAACTCTCATATAAGCATTATCTATTGCAATTTCAAACTCAGTAATTAAAGTGACGTATAATGTTTTCACGTAGTTCTATTTTAAGCTCTGTTTATTGGTGTGTATTTTTTTTAAATCTTTTTTCGTATACATTTATATTTGTTTTGTTTAATCCTAAATTTGTGGTTACAGTAGTTATATCTCTTTAGTATGACCATTCGTGACGTGTTACGTGTGTCTGTGTTATTTGTTTGTTCATTTCAAATTTTGTATTAACATTAACGTCCATTTATCATCATAATTATATAGGCTCCCATCGAAAATCAGCGCTGCAGTACTAGTTACAGTATTGCAGATTTTTGCTGAATGGGTTCGCCAATTGTTGGATATCTATTTTTTCATTTTTTAAATGTTTATTTTTCTGTCTAATAAGTTTGTGTAATTTAATTTAATTGTATGGTTGTTCCAACAATAAAGTATTTCTTTCTTTCTTCTTTCTTTCTAAACAATTAAGATATGATATTCGAACTTTCGGAAGTGACTCTTCTCTGTGTGTACACTAAAAACGATTGTAAAAATATAAACCCGATCGAGTTTCTTTCCGTTTCTTTTATATGACTGGGTTGTTTGTCCGAACCGGTGATAGTTTTGACATTCATAAGCAAATTATATTATAATTAGAAAGCTGTAGATACGTTATAAACGCTTCGACAGCGTCTTCTTAAAACTTGGCTAACCAGCAAAAGTGATCTAGCTCCGTTAATCCGCCCGTATCTAAGCAACATATAACTATTTTGACGTGAATACGTCTTTAAATTTGCTACCATACAAGGACAATCCAAAACACCTAATGATAACAAAATCGGGGGATACAGTTCTGCAATGTAGTTTCGAATCTATTCTCTATATCCAAAATTAAATTATACCACTGGATAGCTGAAGGATCAAATAATTTATTACGCTAAATCAGAACTGTAATACATCTCACACGGGGTGGGAGGAAGCGCCGGCATTTTGAGGTCATTCTGCTGCGTTTTGAGATTTCAATTTAATATAACTTTCGACTCGGTGAATCTACGTTTGTTCAAGTTTCCATCTACAGCTCTTGTCAAAGTCTATCGATTATATATAAAACTTTAGTGTAAAATCGTGGCTGTGTATATAATAAGGCGTTAAAATAAATATAAAATATCAAAAATATATGTCGGCCTATACGCGTCGAAAAGCCTAATCCATATACAGAAATCGTATTGGGTTGGAAAGAGCATATAAAAATCCAATCTAATGGTGCCAATAAAACACGATATGACCGAGTCAAGCAGTGTCGGCAACGTAAAAAAGGGAACGCGGCCGAGCGGATCACACAGACCTTTAATTAATAAAGTTATAACACAGTGATTATTTGTTTATTTCTTGAACCCGTTAAATAGAACAGTTGCCATTGTAAACAAAACATGGAAATCCGGAGGACTTCTTATGATTATGACATACATAAATAATAATAATGTATATAGAAAATATCGCCCGTTACGAGATGTATTCACGTACAACAAACGGCCGAGACCATGACACAGCCACACTCCATTTTTTTTCACCACCGATATTGAAAATATGTCATCTTGCTTCTGCATGTTATCTAAGACAGTGTGGCATTAAGATATTACTTTACGTATGCGTGCGTTTATTTGTTTTGTCAAAATATCATATAGGTAACGTATCTACACTTTTTTAGTTATCATATCATTGTCATAAGCGTGCTTCTTAGGGACTTAATTGAATAAAGTATTGTTGATTTTGATATTGAAAAAAAGAAGTAATTACTTGATTATGTGTATCACTATAGTATAATGCATAATGAATTCATACTAACCTTATATCGGCATCATTATGCCTCGTCTTCAATAAAATCTGATAGTTCAATAACTTCCATAAGGAATCGTCAGCAGTGGCTACAGCAAACTGAGATATACATGGTATTATCAACTCAGTTGCTCGAGCCTTGAAAGTAGAAATATCACCCAAAATATTCTCAAGCTGATCAACAATGGGCTGCATTAATGTCTCGAACCTATTTTTGTTCAAGAAATTTTGACTGTCATACAGAAACACCACATGCAGTGTTTTTATTATATACTTTATGAGCGTTATGCATTTTTCTTCATCATCGAAGTATAACTCTTCGCTCTTAGCTCTGTTGCAAGCATCGAGAAGGTCTGCTGCATTTTTGATAAAGTGACCGGCAAAGAGAACGAATAAACCTTTCAGCTTGTCCGCTATTACGCTGCTTAATCTGAAAGTGGAAACAAGACTTATTTCCCTATTTAATAAATATAAGGTTATCATGCACAAGTTAAGTGATAAAGATCATATAGACCAAGGAATAACATCTTTCAATTTATATTCGCTTGAACATAGTGTATGTGACTCTTAAAAGTTGTAAAATATCTTTATAAGAAATAAAATTTGTATATATATAAATTATTATATATAAAGAAAAAAAATGTTGTCCTTTATAATCTGAATTTAATCACTAAGTAACATTCTCGTCAATTAAGTTTATTTTCTTGGAATATTCTAAAAACACCTAATAGAAGTTATTATACCAAACTAATCAGAAAATTAATTTATGGTAACAATGATTGCTTCCTAAACCAACTTATCAAAGAAATAAGTCATGCAGATTACAAAAGTTTAATTTATACTACATACCTATAGAAAGTGATTGCTCTATCCTTGTGTCCTTCGACATTAGTCCTTATTGCCCAGTCATATATCTTGAAATACAATGGCCTGAAATTTGTCTCAGATAATTTAAGTACGAGACACACAAGAGCATTTACAATTTCATCTTCCGCTTTATCTATGATAGAAACTTCAATGTCCTTTTCAACTGCATCGCTACGCAACTGCAGTGCTGTTAAGAAGAATGCTGTCAAATCTTGTTGCAACGCTGTGAAATCTGCTGTTGTTACATTGGAAAAGCTGTCAGCTAAAACTGACATTACCGGTCCAATTGCATAAAAGTTTTCTTTTTCCAATAGCAACTGATGTGTTTCATTTACAACAGGAATTAAAACTCTCGGTGGAATCGATTCCGCTATCTTCTTTTTAATGTTCGACAATTTACCCAGTATAGCTGATACTTTACTGCAATCTTGATCCTCATTCTGCCACTTCGCAAACAAAATTGAATATTCGTATAATATCTTTTGTAGATACGGGCTCAAAAATAACGGAAGACTTTCGACAATCTTCGCTATTGCAGTCACTGTACTTAATAGTACTAATTCTGGTGTTTCTGCTTTTCTTTGTTTCTTCAAAACTTTTATCAGAGCAGGCATGAATTTGCGCAAACTAGCCAAAGCGTGCGCTTTCAAATTACTGCACAATTCAGCTAAACACAAAACAATCGAGGCCATAACATTTCCAGATATATTCGAATCGCAAGTATATTGCGTAACTTTTTCTAACACATCTTTAAATGGTTCTGGATTTTCGGATGCAAGCATTCGTGTTAGTAGTTTTAGAGACAAAAGAGCTGTTTGTTGATTTAGTTCTATCTCTTGAGCAACAGTTTCACTAAGATTCACATCTTTATCTTCTATTGTTTTTATTATGTCTAATAAAGCTGGTATTAGAGAATATATTAAATCTCGGTCAACATCTTCAAACAATTCTGGATTAGTCTGAATTTTCGAGTTCAACAATTCCATTGATTTTCTTCTGACTGTTTGTAATGTATGCCTGAACAAACCTCTGATTACCAGCATGAACATTGTAGGAGATAATAAATTGTTAGTGTGATCTAGTAAGTCGTAGCTATGATGTAACATTACACGCCAATACTTCGCTGTTTTTTCATCACTAACTTTTGAAACTGTTTGTATAAATGTCAAAACATTTATAATGAAACTTTTGAAACAGCCTTCCATCTTCGCGATATCAGTAGCTAGACTAATATGGTGAATAAATCTCGATGAGGCTAGACACGTATTCATAAACGTAATAATTACATATTTATAATGCCGTAATTGTACGGCTGTATGACCGTTAATACTAAATATGTCGCTCGGATCGACATCAGTCTCCATTGAATTCTCGTCTTTTTGCATTGGCAGGAACTTTATATAGGTTATTAATTTTATAAAGTTTTCTAAACCAACTTCTGGTGGAAATTCAAGTAAGATACTTTGTCCAAAATCAAGTCTATTTATTGGTGATTCTTGTTCAGCCAAACTTCGTGCATGTTCTTTGTTTTTACTCTTGTTCTCGTTGAAATGTGCAATATGAGTCTCTAATAGTAAGGCCAAGAATACCCAAAGGAATTGAGTCGCACCTAACGTTTCAATTAGTTTCTTAAACAATGGCAATCTTCTGTGTTCAGGCACATGAAGAACTACATCAGCAAATATACGTAATATTGGAACTACACGATTTTGTAACTGTTTCAATTCCTTTTCGGTGTATTCTCCAACATCCTTATCGAGTTTTACCAATATAGGTATCAAAGTTTCTATTATTTTGGAAATAATTTGGAAACTATAAGCGTCGTCATGTCTTAGAACAGATGAACCCATAAATGTGAATATCTCCATTGTGTGATGCAGAACCTGTTCAGGTAGCATATATGCAGCATGTGATAGCAATATTAAAGCATGATGGTGAGTCTGTGGGTTTTGTGTTCCTCTAATACACTGAACAACAACTTCCACGTCAAATGAAGATTTCAGTGTCTTCAGTTGATCCTTATCTTTATCATCAACAAATTTCTTACAGTAGTACCAGAGAGCTGATAAAATCAGTTGCTTTGTGTACTCTACATATGACTGTTCTTCAAACCTTAAGCATTTATTAAGTAGTTGAAATAGAATAGAAACAAAAGAGTTATCCAATTTTATTTTCTTCTTGCTTTGAACATACTCAAGTAGCGTGACTCCCAATCTCCACTCATCGGTTTCTATTAATTGGTATGAGAGCATAGATACACTAGCTTTCTTTTTCTTGGGTATATTTGCAGCAGGATCCACAGCATTTAGCATATCCTCTAATATTGGTTTAAAATCATCAAAAGTAATATGTATTTTCTTCATAATTCTAGAAGCTACACTTGATATAGTTGGATTATTGCTAAGTGCTCCAGCAGAAGCAATCAATCGTACAAAATCCTTACGTTTTTTCTCCGGAATTTTAGTAAAGACATCTTCACTTATTTGTTTCATTATTAATATAGAGGGACTTGTTAAAGTATAATTCTCCTCTAAAATACATTCTCTATATTCTTTCAAGCCCAAAGCAATAGAGCTCCAAATATGTTCTATATTGAAAGTACTAACAGTTAATTCACTAATGTGAGCATAAACACTTCTAAACATATTAGATTCATAAATGTCAAGTGTGAGTTTCTTTGTAATTTCACTGGCCTTCAAATTTTTTTCTAATGAATTTAAACATGGTATTATATGGGTAAATGCATTAGCATTATTAAGATTACAAAAGAGTTTCAAGAGACTTGATTTTATGTGGGAGGGTGTGTTATCCTTCAATATACCCGTAAGTTTCAAGAGACAATTGCGTCTAAATATTTTTTTCTGTGTATCTTTTGTATTTAAAATTGTGTTCAGAATTTGACTTGTCTGATTATGATCCAATAAAATTTCATTTTTATGTGACATCAATTCATTTAGTAGTTGTACATACACAAGCTTTTTATCTGGATCTTCCCTCAACAATTTAATAACCATATCTATAATGCATTCTCGGATAATTGAAATTGGATTGTTTAAGTTAAAAAGAACAACTAAAATGACAACATCTGAGTCGTAAAGCCACTTTGCATCATCTTGTATAGCAAGAAAATTTATTAGTAACTTGAGACTTCTAAGTTGTAGTTCTGGTGCAATAACATCTTTCGGATTTGTTGCATATAGAATATGACCACAAGCAAAATTTGCTATGAACTCAAACTTTTCTTTAGCGTCATTGCAAAACTTATCTAAAAGTTTCAGAAGAAGCCTGACATAACTTTCTCCATAACTTGGAATAGCACAACCAGTTATACATATTTCATACAATCTTCGGATTAAAATCATTTCTGTTGTTTGTACAACATTACACCAAGGCTTGGCAATAACTGGAATATTCATATCTTCAATTGTCCTACTGAATATATATTCTATAATTTCAAATAACATTTTATTTTCTTTAGCATAATTTATAAACTCTGGCATTATTTCATAAGAAAATGAAATACCTAATGAGCTTTGAATTATAGGTCGTGTTTCAACAGATTCTAAAAGAATACTCAATAGTAAAGATAGCTCGTGAACAGTAGAATTTCTAAATGTACAGGATTTAAGCAACATATAAAAGCACAAATCCACAGTGTTGTTTTTATTTAATAAATTCTCATCAAGTATGTCATCAAAACCTACTGATTTAGCAACAAAAAGTTCATGAAATACTCTGAGACCTATCTCAGTAGAATTATTTTTAGTTAAGTCCTTGGCTATTTTACTTGTGAGTTCACACTTTCGTCCCCAATTCGATGTTATTATTTGTTTAGCTACATAAGTTGTTTCATCATTATGTGGAAAAAGAAGCGGAACTATTGCCAAAATTGTGCTTTGATTTACAGGAAGTTTTTCCAAGGAGCAAAATTTTATAATAGTTTTTTTAAGAACAGATCTCCACTTTTTAGATTTTCTTGATATAATAGTTATAAAGATATCTGATATGTCATCTCCATTAAAAATTTCTTCGAGACATTCATTCTCAATATCCAAAGCAGAATCAACAACATCAGGATTATCATCATTCATTCTATCAATAATCGATTCTTTGACAAAATCAGGATTTTGTATTTTCAGGGTTGAAAATTCTTTACTTATATATTTTACTGCTTCTATACGTAAATCTGGGTTGATATGATTTAAATTTTCAAATAGGTAAGTTCCCCTCACTTTATGGGCAATCGCTGGTTTGAATCCCAATAACTTTGAAAGATGATTCTGCCTTTCTGAAGAAATATTGCTATCAGAACTCATCTCAGCTTTTACAACTTTGTCAAAAGCTACAGGATACTGACGTTCAACATTTTTCAATAATATAGCATACCAATTCAGTACATCTGTAGAAAAGTCATCTTCTTCAATTATTTCTATATCACTTCCATCTTCATCAGCAATATTATTGTCTTTCTTTGGACGATAAGCATGGAGAATACACCTGAAATTGTAAAAAAATGTGTGTTACATTTGGTTTCAAACTAGCACTCAATTACTGTTTATATCTCAAAATATCTATATGCCAGCTTCCTTAAAACTTGTAGCACCGTGTTGATTAATAAATGAAGATAAGGTATCACAAACTATATTTAGAAATTATTAGGTTCATATAATATTGCTACTAAGTATTGCAAGTGCCCATTGAATCTTCGTCTATGCACTGTATACCATCAAGGGAATATTGGTTATTTTGCCAAGTCCAGATTCCTCGCCTATATTATAAGGATATTATAAGACGACATACCTTTCATCTAGAATGAGAATGTTCTGTTTCCACGGGATAGTTCAATTCTACATTAACGAGAGCGGACCCACAAGCAAAAGCTAGTTAACACATTCCATCCCACATGTACCACCAGTGGTACACTTTAAATTTAATTTTTAGGAAGGGTGGCATGGAACATAATAATATTATTTAACAGGTTCATTTTTTTTAGAGTCCACTTAAGGAAATAACTAAATATTTTTGAATCAGTGTGAAACTAAGGTTCATATAGAATATATACATATATTTTAACATTACATTTTTAAGATTGAAATATTGTTATTAATAATATGTATTATATTAAAAATTCAATAATCAATAATAATCAGGATATTCCCAAGTAACATAGAGTTATTAGTTACTTCTATTAAGATCTACTTTATTATTGTAACTTACTGGTATGCATGTCCTTGAAAATCTTGAATTCTCATAAAATTGTTTGTTGGTTTTGGAAACTAAATTGTGAACAGTATTGAATATATTTGAATTGTTATTTTATTATTACTACCTCATTCTTATATTCATTTAAGTTACTGTTCAACTGTATAATTGCTAGTTAGTTCCTAAGAAAGTGCATAGAGATGAAAAGTCCTCGATATAACATTAAAACTTTGACCCTAATTAGTTCAACAGTTTTAGATTAGCCCAAACTAACAAAATACACTGGAATTTTATTTATATGTGTAGAGTAACAAAACCTTAAACTTTAAACCTTACCGTACCTTATTATTGCCTCTGGTTCTTGTGTTTTCAAATCCACTTCATCTATCAGTATTACTGGCAGCTGGCTGTATGTTTTAAACTCCTCAATGTCGCTCTGGATGCATAAAAGCATCTTTTTTAAAAATACCATAACAAAGGGTTGAATATTACATTTCCTTTCCACTAATGTTCTCAAGTGGTTACAAACAGTACTCATAGTGTCGATGGAAATATTAAAAATAGCATCGGACATTTTAGTCAAGTGAGTTTGGTGTTCATACATCATTACCATGATAAGTACGACATCATAAGATAAATCACATTCTGTGGACAAAAGTTTATCTAGAATCTGTTTTAGAGTTCCAGATTTAATTTTTCCTTTGGTCAACATATAACCCAGTATGATATGAGATGAAGCACGAAAATCATCAATTGGTGAATCAATTCCCTTAATTATAGTGGGAAGAAGGGCATTCACAATAGGCTCTGTAAGTTTCTTATTTGTTTCCATTACACCAAGACAGACTTGACAGTAAAAAGCAAAGACAGTATTGAGCTGTGTTGATTTGTCTTTATATTCCTTTATATATGTCAGTACAGATTTAGTAATGAAGTGGAATGTGCCGATGTTTGATACACATTGATTGAATAAAACTTGACTAGTTAATGGGACTCCAGATTTTTTTATTGCACGCAACCATTGCCATTGCTTACAGTTTTTATTTATCTGCAAAAGTTGTACAAACCTGACAAATATCATTGTTCGATGATATGGGAGTATTAGTGTCATTATCTCATCTATGTTATATTGATGAATATGGTATCTATTTATGAGCCATTCTAAAGTTTTGTGAGAAGACTGGAGGAGAAAATATGGCGACAATTGCAGTAGGAACTTCTCAATCGTTTGATCGAGATTCTTGTTGAGTTCCTTAGATTGTACAGCTCGCTCAAACTCCTTTGAAGTAATGCTGAACAGTGTATCTTGATACACATTAAATTCTGGGCACAGAGCTATTAATTCGTTCAAGCCACTCAATCCAATTTCATAGAAAGTATCTCGGTCTTTCAGCGCCGCTTGAGAAGGGTCGAAAAGTAGAGAAACTTGCTGCTTCGTGTCTTGGTAAACTGAAGATTGTGGTGCTGACAACTTTTGCAGCTGTTGAGCTAACGATGTTGACGCCATCGTTTAAAATTTACTAATATTTCTGGAAAATATCAAAATTTAGCAGATTTTTATAACCTATATTTCTGGTATGCTCATATTAAAAAATCAAAATGATCACTGAATATGCAATTATTACATTGAATACCTTTTACAAAGAACGAGACTAGCGTTATATTTAATTATATGTCATTACTATCATTAAAAAACACATGCTACATTCAAATCAATTATTTTACTACACGTTTATTTTGTTTCGCCGTCAGTGGAGGGAAACATAGAGGTTCGTATACAACTGAAAAGATGGTTGCGTCATCTGCCTAGAGTGAAAGTTATGTTATATATCGCTAGACGAGTAATTAGTGCATATATAAAAGTATAGGTGGCAATAGTGACAAACTACAAATATGGACTCAATCTATGCACATAACTTTTTAAAATTATATTGACATTTATATACACAACGATTTTTTTTACATATAATAAAATGATAATAACATTGATAACAAAATAATCACTTCCATAAAGCTACGATTCTAATATTTCTGTTTTAACTATTACTTTTTATTATAATGGCAACACTGAACTAGGAATAGCGTTCTTCCCCGAAAACAATTAATTTTTAAATCGATTCGTCAAATATTTTCACGATTATTTGTATAAAAAGATTTCACGTAATAATCGATTTTACAATTTCCTAAATTTGAACAAGGTTATAAAAAGTTTATAATTTCATGTAATTTTGCAAAACAAAACAAATGTTTGGTTATAGAACATTTAAAAAGTTGAACTATATGCACATTATACATAATCCTGCATACTGAACAGGAAATTGTTTTATAAAAAACGTGTTCACAATTAATTTTTACCGTTTCAGTGAGTAGAATTTTAATTAGGAATGTAATGAACTCATTGGGGCGGGGGCGGGCAATAGCGAGCAGCTGCTAATGCCGATTGCGTCATCACGTACTTCTTGCTCCGATTTTAATATAAGTCATTAAACTATTTATAGTATTTTATTAATTATTAGCAGTGCCCGCGACTCCGTCCACGTGGAACGTAATGTTAAAAACAGTGAATAATAATTGTAAACCCAGTACTTTAGCAGTGATGCGTGTTCAAACAAACAAACAAACAGACACTTCTAAAAATGATTGCAATGTATTATATTACTTAATATTATAGTAAACGCTACTTTGCACTTCCGCCTGGAATCGATGGAACACTACTACGTCTGACTGCAACATAAAACAAATCAATTAATCAACACACTTATATAATTATTATTATAATCATTATTATATACATTATTATATCGATCTGAAGATGCTCCGTGACGGAGCGAAACACGTGTTATCGATTGTCGTGATTACACGTCAATCTGCAACATACTTT
>MU160891.1:265195-386394 GCA_015888305.1 Antheraea pernyi | reverse complement strand
GTTTGCTTTGGAGCTACCGTGTGATTTTCTTTGATTATTGTTATTTAGTTTTTGTTGTCTAGATTTTAATTAAGTCTTGTATTACTTTGTTTTCGTAAAATTCATATTGTTAAAATGGCTCAGGAACACAAAGAGGAGCCGAAAATCTTGTATATTTGGATGCGATAAACTTGGTAAGTATTACTGATCTTACAATCATAATATTTGTTATTCAATGGCCATAGTTTTGTGCATACAATATTATAAAAACCCTTTTCAGATACACCCATCGTTTTCCTAATCCAATAAATCACCATGAGTGGTATGCAATTTGAGTCGGGATCAATTATTATTGTAGGATGTGATAGGATGATCGCTATGAAAATTTATAATCACAAGAAGATTTGCAATTACCATTTCAAAAGTGAAGAAATAACAGCCGGTCGGTGTATAAGCAAATGGATATGGTGCTATTCCTTCTCTAAATTTGACTGGTGAGCTTCTTTGCAAATCTAATTTCTAAGCATCCAGAAAATTCTTTTAATAAAGGCAGGCACGCTCAACACATGTAGGAGAAGTGTTTACTTAAAACCTACTGTGAAGCGATTCAGAATCAGTGGTAACGTGTTTGGACAATGACTAAGATCGTCAGGCACACGGTTAGCGATGAATTAGTGAAGTAATTTTCCAAGCGATCAATTCTGAATCAGTTTTCATTATCGCTCATATGGACATATGGACAGTTTTTACTTTAAAAAAATGTATAATATGTTGGAAGCCACAATAAATAATACAGTCCCATTATCGGGCTTAGCGTATTCCCATGTTTGGCCATACATTCAATACCACTTAAGGTAATCTCCAAAACAACAACAAAATGATTCCGAAAAATATGCATTATTATATTCTCGAAACGATTTTATAATAATACTAGCTGTACCCGCATCTCCGCACGCGTTTCTTTAAATTGTATTAAAGAAGTATAAAATTGTGAAACCATGTACAATTATAGAAATGCTCTTTAAAAACAAATGTAAGTACGACGCGCACGCCACTTACAGTAAAATGTAACGTATACATTAGATATATAAATACTAACAGTATGTCAAATGAGTAGTAGACATGAGTAACATATTTGAAACCTGTATGATGTTAACCAGCTGGTTTCACAGCATCTGCCTGTGAAAGTCCCATGAAAATCGGTCTAACCGTTTTGAAGATAGCATTGCAGACGAAGCCGCGGTTAACATATAGTGTAATTTAGAGTAGCCTAAGTAACCCGCTGTAATTTTAGCTATCTGTCGGTGAAATTCCCGTCAAAATTGGTTCAGCTGTTTCGGAGATAACCTGGAACAAACAGACAGACAGACCGACGAAAATTTTTAAAATTGCCTTTTTGTTTATCAGTAGCGTGTATACATTCATACCCAATGATTAAAAAAATAATATTTTGATATTACATACAAACACTTCATTTTTATTATATACTAGCGGCCCGTCCCCGTTTCGCACGGGTGAACAATTGTTTTAAAAATTTGGGATAAAAATATGTGGATTGGCTAAAACTAATCCATAGTCTTGAAATCAAAATTGCAAATCTTACAGAAAGAAATGTCTTCTGTTCGAGGGTATGATTTATGATTATGCTAACCTAATAAAATGATAAGATGTACGTGGTAGAGCCACGCTGAAGTTATTACTGGTTTCAGCATGAATGGGTCATACCCTACAACGGCTCGCGCGTGCCGCCGTTCAATATAAATAACTCATATAGATACAGTAAATCGGTGTATTTACGTCTATATCCCCCTAAAACGATCGAGTAATAATAATAATTTTTGCTATGTCTATTTTTAGATTCCGGCGCCGACGCCCCTCATTAAATTTAAATTTGATCTTTTCAAATGCGTGTTGCGCCCATGCACGCGTAACCGACCCCCACGCCGCCGCGAGGGTAGGATTTCTCTTTCGTTCCCTTACACTACGTGGCTCTCAATAATATCTCGAGCCGAGGTTGTCCCCGGATGGAGCCCTCGAGATATTCATTAGGGACATTCTCGCTCAGTCGTCCCTTCGGAAGGTTGTCGGGATTAGTATTGTATTGCGTGAGTTCCTTCCAAATTACATTGTTATTTCTATTTTCCTGGGTTTTCTTGATGTATTGGGTTACTTAATTGGGTGAGTTATTTTTTTAGCTCCAGCTTTTAGATTTTTTAGATGATTGAGTGTAATATATCTTAGCGAACATTTAACGGCAATAGTCATCTTTTTTTAAGCTTAATGTAGTGCAATCTCGTTTGAATATTTCATGGCACTAAAAAGTCGTGCTTTTAGATTTTTATCTTTTCTTCCAAAGTTTTTGCATTGAGGAAAGTAAAATATTTTAGTAACAGACAGTAATATTTAGGTCTTTGTCTCTTGTAAAATGCTAATGAAAGTATTTTCTCATTTAAAAAATCGCCGGGCTGGGTTTTTAACTGCTTAATTTATAATTGTGTTTTTTTTAACGTTTTAGATTAGACTATATCATATATGTCTGGACCATTCTTTACTTGCTTTTATGAATTTACTTCTAATGTCTTTAATGAGACTATTAAAATTACTAATTTCAATTGTACTCTAATCACATACTGTATACAGAAGAATAGAACCATTTTGTTGTAATGATATCTGTGATAATTTTTTTAACTCATTTTCCTCTAATGTTTGTAAAGAATAGTGTACAACTAGCAAATATAAATACTAGTAAAAGAGAACCATTATGATGACAACAACAAATTAAAGAGAGTAGCATGGTTATATTATCATAAACATAAGAAATAATTAATATGAAATTAATCAAATAAATTAAATAATAAAACTTATCATTGCCATTGTAATTGATTTTTGCTGCAACATTCCAGCAAGTTTAGTTATATATTTCATAGTAAGTAAGATAAGTATGTAATTTTGAGAACTTAATCATGGTTCCTTGACACTTATCTTTAAATCATTGTTCATTCAGCTTATATTTAATATTTCTATTAATTTAATTATAAGTTTTGGTAAACTTGGTATTTTAAATATTGTTAAGAAACTTTACAAAATAAACACAATAATCAATTCTGTTGTTTTATTTCAGTATTTTTTAATTATAACATAGTTTTATATTAAAATTCTGATTATTCTATATAAAGTACTCTTGTTTTATGCAATTAACGGATTAAGAATAATTATGATATAGAAATAAAAACACTTATAGGGTTAGAAATAATGTTCAGTTTGTATTAATGTATTTTTTGGTATAATCACAAATCATAGTTACACAATGTCAATAATAATGTATGTTGGTGTGATTTTTTTTTCGAAATGAATATCATTTCACTTTACATATCCTTATGAACAGAAAATAGTATCTCAGTGATAAATTATCTAGTATAAAGTGTTTAGTAATCTTTTTATGGGTGTCATTGTAAACGCCTAATATAGGTCTATAAAAGTATACATATAGGTATATAAAGGCAAATATATGTATCTATACGTATGTAGGTATATTATTATTAGTACGTTTCATCATGGATAGATGGCGTATTTTAACTGCTGTATGATTTTAGCCGTGAGAGGGCTCTCTTTTACTATATTAATTATTATACTCTTTGTTCGCCGTGTACTTAATGAATATTATGACGTCTTTTATTAATGTTGCCCGACGAAATATGAAAAAATATCATGTTGATATTGTAAATTAATATTTACGTCTTTTATGCATAATCGATCGCCATTATTTATTATTACTGTTTTTATGCGTTATAACTGCAGAATGTATTAGGTGACAGTGACACATGTTCAACAGTTGTTAATGTTCCCGTAAATAGTTATGTATGGTTGCTCGTAATTTTAAATCTGTATTCTAAATCTAATCTAAATAATGCTAATGTTCGTACGTGTGTCCACGGCTTTTTCTATCATCCGCAACTACGATCAACCTCCCGTTAGGATGGCAAATACCCCTTGGTGTGTATAAGGGAGTTTGGTCGGGGTGGGTGGAAGTGGGTGGTTGTGGCTGGCGAAAATGTGGAATAATATATACCTGTTCCTCTCTAACTAATGTAAACTTCTGTAAAATTCAGAAATTTCGGGAATGATTTACAAAGTACCAGAATTTGTGCAACTGATGAAATCAATCTAGAAAGTTCTAAAACTTTCTGGAATGATCTAGAAAGTTCCCACAAGCCGTGCAATTATTGTAATCGATCTAGAATATTTCAGAAAGCTTCTGCAGAATGATCTAGAAAGTTTCAAAATATGTGCAATCGATAAAATTCCTAGAGTGTTTTGGTACTAGAAATTTTGATATTTGACAATATATAAACCAAAATTCAGTCAGACTTTTCGTCAGTTTTATCGTGTTCTCAGTCCAGTGAAGTACATTGAAAGTACGAGTGAACAGTAATTAAACAAATTCACCTAATTTCAAGGACGAATATGTGATATGAAATGGATCCTTAAATATTTCTTATACCATTAAACATGTGATGTATTTTAACCCGAGCAAAGCCGAGTTTCGCTGCTAGTTTCTGCTAAAATATTGGTATCGTGTTGTATATAAGTTTACGGTGCATGTATTCTACATGGAAATGTTCTAAAAGTAATTATTTAAGTAATAGTGTAAATTACATCAAAATCCATTCAGTAGTTTAAAAGAACTACGGGGAAAAAAAAAAAAACCTGATAAACTATTTTGTTTTATAATATCACTACATAGTATAAAACAAAGTCGCTTTCTCTGTCCCTATATCCCTATGTATGCTTAAATCTTTAAAACTACGCAACGGATTTTGATGCGGTTTTTTTAAATAGATTGAGTGATTGAAGAGGAAGGTTTATATGTATAACAACATCCATTAAATAGTGGAGAAATACTGTTATTTTTAAGGTTTCTAATGTGATGTAAATAAACACATAACCGATTCGATGCAGACGAAGTTGCACGAGTCAGCTAGTTTATAAATATAGGCGAATTTATAACATTACATTGATCATAAAATAAGTAACAGCGCATAACAACCTTACTTAATTATCATTTATTTCATGCGCCAAGTAGCTTGTAGTGGTAGTTTTTCCTTTAATAATTTTCGAATAACATAAACATGTAATGAAGTTAATGTCAAATTCTTTTTCTAAATTCTGATCGGAACTCGATGGTTAAAAATTGATACATTTAGGTATTCAACGGTAACCATTTAGTGTTGTAATGATACATCGTGTTAAGGTTAAAGCTATTGTCTTCATTTGTATGAAATATATCTATAACCATTCCAGTTAAAATAGTTTTAAGGTACTCTAGGACCACTTTTACTACACAAAAATAAGCGTTTAGTAGAATATTTACTCTATCGAATATTAAATTATCGAAAAGATTTAGAACTAATAATGCCGTTGAAGGAAATTATATACTGATGTTGGTAAATCCTTTTATGAAGCCAATTTAAAAAATAATATACTGTGTTTTTTTGACGTTTTGTTTTATTTTCAAATGGGGACGCAGAATCCTTCACAAATACCATCGACATTTTTAATAAGAAAACATATTAGAAACAAGACAACTAATATATATTTCGTCAAATAGAATTCACCAATAATATCTTAGTCAAACTTATGTATTGTGCGAACATCGTTGAATTAAAATGAACTGTCATGAAGTTTAGATCGCTCTCATCGGTCGGTATACCACTCCCAGTTATTGGTTTCTAATACTAATCGATGCATGGCTTCACGTGATAGTTGTATTTGGTGAGAATACACTGGTCGTGAAACTATATTTGCGTGCTAGAACGATCGATTGTCGCGTAACCCATAACGTTAATTGCAACAATTTGTGGGTGGTTTATCAAAACCAAACAAAATGAAAAAACAAGAAACCGAGTACCTTCTACTACCTTCAACACCCACCTATTTTAACGAGTTACACTTGAGTGGTGTCTGAGGTACATGAGCTAAGTCATACATTGTAGGTACTATGGATGAAGAATTAGCAAACGCATTATCACTACTCAAACGTGCTTGGACGCTGTTGTTTACCAACATGCGTAGTAAGCAATGCTTTTCGTGTATTATTGTAGCATCAATTTAAACCATTTACTTGATACCGAAGTGGTTCCGATAAGCGAATATATTATCACCAATTTATGAAGATCGGGAAATAAATGTCTCTCGCCTTCCTACATATTTAAAGCATCTGCTTGTATAAAAGTTACAAACGTTATAAACGTGTATAATTTTAATTCTGATTTTGTTATCCCTGTGGTTTATTCTTTCATTAACTTCTTTAGGTGGCTTAATACATATTAATCTAAACAACAATAGCCGTTGAGGATTGTCGAAAAACTAAGAGTGAGAGCAAGATACTAGACGGTACGGCTGAGGAATCGAGCAGGCAAAGAATATAATAAATAGAATAGCGCTACTTATGATGAAATATCGTTCATAAAGAGTCATGTATCGTCGATGTAAGGAGTTTCAACATCGATATTTATAAACGATATATCAACGTATCCTTACATGTACCTGAGGAAGTAGTAGATAGCGAATACAATAGATACAAATGATGTAACATGGTTTATATAGAACGATTTATGGTGGATTTTAAGAGTTTTAACACCTATTTTAAAACATCGATGTGTCAGTTGCATCCCTATTTTCAAATCGGTCAATGTCAATTTATCTTGGAATGTCATTGTTTGTGTTATCAAAATAGTAAATATTGTTTTACTTACGAATTTGCGTAATTTGTGACATTGAATACAGTCATAATATAATTTATAAATCTACGTTTATGTTATGTAAAATATTTTGTGGAAGGTTTCATTGACAACAGTGTAATTATTGTTACTCTCAATCGAAACTTCCTCAAAGTCATACACTCTTTTGTTCTCAAAATAGAACAATGGAATTAAAAATTGTAATTTTTGCTTTAGTATTATTTATAAATCAATGTTTGAGTTACAAGCCTGTCGTATTAATACATGGAGTTATGACGGGAAGTGGGAGTATGGAAATTATCAAAAATAGGATAATGGAGGTAAGAAAGACTTCTCTTAAGTAATTTTATATTATAACTAGCCGACCCGTGCCCACTTCGTTGGGCGGTAATACGTAAGCGTGGAATGGTTATTTTGCGCTAAAACGCAGCGGAAGCTCTGAAAAGGAAAAAAATACCTCGATTTTGCAACATTATTCATTGCTGCTCCGCTCCTTTGGGTCTTAGCGTGATGACATATTGCCTATAACCTTCCCTGATAAATGAGCTATATAACACTGAAAGAATTTTCCAAATCGGACCAGTAGTTCCTGAGATTACCCCTTACAACGTCACAAACTCACAAATTCACAAACTCTACCTCTTTATAATATTAGTATAGATGTAATTTCTACTTCTCTTAAGTCGATAACTAAGGTTAGTATATCATCTGTGTTTGTGATAGTATAATGTTGTTTTGTGTACATATTTCTTTATGGTTTTTTTATGAAAGACTATGCATGACCTTAAGGAAATGGAAAACAAAATGGAAAATTCGAATTATACGGTGTTACTACAAAGAAGTTAAATACGTATTGAATACTTGCTTTAAAAAGGTTTGGGTTCTTTTGTATTAAATGCACTGCTCTTGCCAAATGTTCGACATCTTGCTATTTTATCTCGCTTTGGTTAGGTTAGACTTGCGAAAAAGGAAAAAGCGAACTTGCCTTGGCAGTGGTCGGCAAGCGTGGTGCATTTAATATGAAAGTACCCAAAAGCAAAGCAAGTATTCAACACATATTTAACTTTCTTGTAATAACACTGATAATGTTTTAAAATTTATAAAGCTATATTCAATAAGTAGAAACTGTTAAGGTTTAAGACAGTGGTTCTAAACGTTTTTTCTCAGGGAGACACTAATATACACTATATATAATATATAAACACTATTTTTATACTAAAAGATACACTTTGAGGATATTTATAATGTTGATAAACCTAATTAAGTTTATTGTTGACTTTTATTGATTACTGGGTTGTTTTCCAAATGTATGCACATCTACTCATCACAATTATCAATAAAAAAAACATGGTTTGTTCCCAGAAACATCCTGGAACAATTGTATATAATGTCAATAGATTTGAAGGTTGGTCCAGTTTGGAAACTATGTGGCACCAAGTTCTGGAAATTGGAAATGATATTGCAAATATATCTGCTTCCCATCCAGAGGGCATTAACTTGATTGGTAACATAACTTTATTACTTACCTCTATTTAATATTGTTAATAAAAAAAAAATACAAACATGGCCATCAAAGTACTTAAACATACACAAAAGCTTTTTCAACATAAATACTCAATACTGTTAATTAAATTTTCTAGGGAAAACATATTCTCTTATACTGATATTTTGGCACGTTGATACTGGTACTTGTATGTGAAGTTTATAATTAAAACTTCTGAAAATTCGATACACAGTAATTCTTTAATTGTTAGTTAGGTTTGGTAACATATAAGTTACAACATTATTGTCATCTTTTTATCTGTATCCCACATTATAAGGTTGGCATGACGTGTTTACTTTTCCACTCTTGTCTGTCCGATATGGTCTCAGTATACAAATATCTTTATTTTCTAAAACCTTTTACATAATATAGACTTCACTATGGCCCCAAACTAGGTGATGCCTGTTTACAAACTGCCTTTAATTGATGGTGGCGCGTATTGTGTTTATAATATTTAGATGAAATTACATTTTAAGAATTAAAATTAAGACAAGAAAAATCATATAATAATTTAATAAATGTGTGTGTATGTTAATAAAAGTGTGAGAGAGGGTGTGTGTAGTTGTGATGAGTGTGAGTGTAAAAGTGAGTGAGTGTATGTGTCTGTGCTTGTATGATATTTGTGTATAATTTTTAGAATGCTAATAGAGTACTTTGAGTAAACTTTCTGTCTGTTCATATGAAATACTATGAAGCCATTGTTTGGTGATAGATTTCACATGGTAGCGTGAGCAACATATGAAGTTGTAGTCTATATCAGTAGTATTATATCTTCTATACATGTATCATCCTTAATATTTTATACATATACTAAGAACTATAAGTATATAGATAACCCAAGTAGAAGAGTTATAAAAATTGGTTGTGTAGTTTCTCAGAAATTTATATGCTATTAAATAGAAACCGCAGTATTTAGTAATGTAGCTGTACATGTAACACTGGGCACTTCTTCATGAAACCTACTCTAGGTAATTCACTACAAAGCAACCTAAATCTTTCTTAAATAGGACATAACAAACTATTTGAATAAAGAAGACATTGTTTTTACCTCATAGTTATTATTTTTTCCTAATTGCAAATACAAATTGTTCTTTGCTTTTTGTCCATTAGTATGTTTACAATTTTGCCCTATGTAAAAATATAAATATATTTATAATATATATTTAATTTATAATACTATATGTTAAAATCATATTTCAGGATATTCTCAAGGGGGCTTAATTGCGAGGGGCATTGTTCAAACATTCTCTAATGTTTCTGTTAGCACATTTATTTCTTTGAGTTCACCACAGGCTGGACAATATGGAGGTAATGATTTGTAAATGGTAAATTAAGTAATCTTATTTTGTTAAGCACAGAATATAGATAGAAAAGTTTGTTTTTATGCTTTGTGTTTTGCATTCGCTTAGTTTTTTTGTTAAAATTTTATAGACTCATGAAAGTGATTTCGATGTATATAATAATTTTTTTTTTTTTTTTTATAATACTAATTGGTACTTGCAACTTTGCTCACATGAAATCGCTTTCATGAGAACATTAATCCATTACTGCTTAGCCTTGTGGACAAATATAATCCGGTGAAGCTGTTAAGACCTTGCTTGGTCAATAGCGTAGTCAGTTCGAAAAAAAAAGAAAAAAAAAAGAAGTTTGTAGGGCTTGGCTTCAGTCAAAATTGGTCCACTACTTTTCTTTGTACTGAGATGTAAAAGTTTTTTTTTATTGGAGCATGGCAAAATGACTGCACTGTGCTTGATGGTAAGCACAGTACAATCCAAAAACAATGGCGACCACCTAGTGACGCAGTATCCATCGCCGGTCGCCGCTGTCATGCCTGCCTGCGAAAGGTTTGATATGTACAGGCTGATCCCGAAACGCGACCCGTAGAAGCGAATCACTATGACGGGCTTTTTGGCCATATGCATGGTGGTTGCGACCCAGTCAGGCTGTAAAACCCTACCATCCCGCTGTCGCCATTGCCTCGTTCGTTATTCAGGAGTTATTCAGGGTGCACCTCGTGCAGGTGAGGTAGGCTTGGATGTCTCAAGTCTTCGATGTTATTCGACACCCCAAAAAGTACTATTATAAGACATATGATTTCTGTGTCTCTATGTTTTGTTTAATTTGTAGTTACAATTTCGTGATCAAACCCGCACTTACTTTAATGCATTTAAAATCGTTGGTAACCATTTTTAGTAAAAACAAAATTAGTATTTAGTCTGTGCAAATCTATTCTTCTGTTTTATCCAAATATAGCAAATAATTTTTGCCATATATATAAATTTCTTATGTGCGTGTGTATGTCACTGAACTCCTCCTAAACGGTTGGACCGATTTTAATAAAACTTTGTGTGCGTGTTCCAGTGGATCCGAGAGTGGTTTAGATCCACAATTGGACCCGGTTGACTTTTAGGATTTTTTTTTGTTATCAAGGCAGGACAACGTCCGCCAGGTCCGCTAGTAGTCTATATTAACCAATGTTATATAGTCGATATCTGTTATAACGGCATCGAAGGAGCTACTCATATTCAGTCGTAAAAACCGATAGACATAACAACCGGTGATGATTTCGAGATACAGCATTCAGCCAGGACCTTTGTTCTGGGTCAATATAACCAGTAAGTTGTTCTAAACGATGTCACCATAAACAGTTTTCACTAACATTGTTCTTTCCATAAACTATTCAATGTAAGAACTAGGTGTCTTCTAAAATTATAAAAATTTACCAATTATACTACTGTAAAAAAATGAACTGAATAGCAAAAATAAAAGAAAAAAAGACAGTCCTATTTTTTTATTTATGAAAAAGAAACTAACATCTATCCTTTTTTAAAATAAGAAACAATAGAAAATTGCGATTTAGTCTGTTCCTATAGATATAATATAATCCATATAGCAGTTGTCTCTCTCGCTTCCTATAGCTACAGCATTCTACAGCAATGTGTTTTGCTTATCACATTTCCTGTTATGGTGCCATCCATAAATAACGCTAATAAGTAATATCTTCTTCTATACATATAATAAAAATGAAGTGTCTGTATGTAATATCAAAATTATTTATTTACTACTTGGGTACGAAAGCTACTGATAACAAATATGCTATTTTTAAATTTATTGTCTGTCTGTCTGTCTTTTTGTTCTGGCTAATCTCCGAAACGGCTAGACCGATTTTGACAGGAATTTCACTGACACATAGCTGAAATTATAGCGGGTTTCTTAGGCTACTCTAAATTAGACTAGGTATTAACCGCGGCTTTGTCTGCAATGCTATCTCCAAAACGATTGGACCGATTTTTACCAAACTTTAACGGATATTATTTCAACTAATTTAGTTTATTTTAATTTAGACTAGCTGTTAACCGTGGCTTCGCCCGTTGTGCTGTCACCAAAATGGTTACACCGATTTTCACGGGATTTTCACTGGTACATAGCGAAACTAATAAAAAGTAATTGAGGTTATTCTATTATTAGACAAGCTATTACCCGCGACTTTGTCGGCATTAAATTTAGCAAGATTTCATCTCATTCTTTATTTTTAATAAGATAAATAATAATCAGCTTATCGTTTACAATTCGACATTATAATTATTAATAACATTAATTATTAATTAAACCTCATTTGGCACACTTTTTGTATTTATATATCGATTGTTCACGTTACATGTTACTTTTAGTGGCGTGCGCGTCGTACTTACAATTGTCTTCAAAGAGCGTTTCTGTAATTGTACATAGTCTCACAATTCTTTGATACGATTTTAAAAAAAACGCGTGTGGAGCTGCGGGTACAGCTAGTTGATAATAATGATGTTGTTTAGTGATTATTAAAAAAGAACACGAGTGTTTTTTACTGAAATATTTTTAGATATAGTGCCCCGCGGGGTTCTAAAATGTCGCACAACTTGCTTAACAACACAACACAGTTTATGGATAACCCTTGACTTATGAGATAAACAAACTTTATCTTATATACCTATTAACTTGGTATTAATTGCGTTGTACCCATTTAACCGCAAGAAAACAACCTCCCATTTATACAATGTAACAGAAGCTATGTGCGTAGTACTTGACATTATTAGACGGGGTTATTCTAATAACAGATTTAATATTTTTCAGCTGGTTTCCTGCATCTGGTGTTTCCCGGTCTCGTCAAGGATACAGTTTACGAATTGTTCTATTCCCGGGTCGGGCAACACACGTCTGTGGGCAATTATTGGAACGATCCGTACCATCAAACACTGTATGAAAGCTACAGTGTCTTTCTACCATACCTTAACAATCATATAGGGTGAGTTTTGACTATCTTCAAATGATGCCCCATTCCATTGTATATTTTTTTTTGGTTTGTTACCTCATTATATCCTCATTTATAAAGATGAGTGTTCGCCCAGTAGTTGAACTTCGAACACAGAGAAAAAAAAAATTTCTATTTTTTTATTGAAGCTCGTCAATAGCTACAAAACAAAAAAAAAGAATGCAGAAAATCGGCTGAGAAACAGAGGACGGAGATGGATTTAATCGTTTCCTGCCTATTTGATTTGGATTTGGTTTTTTTTTATTGACACATATTTTCACACGGGTTCAATTATAGTTTCATGGGCATTCTTCTATCCTTCCCAGATTATTATTACGGCTATGGAGACTGCATCTGTACCTGTATCATATTTTTAAATATGTATAAAATCTATCATAAGTAGGTGAATGAAACAACATTTCTATGCAATAATATTTTGTTACGTTCGATATTCCAACTAATGTTAAAAATGCAAATGTGAGTTTGTTTGTTTGTCTGTTACAAATTTACGCTTTAACTATTAAACTGATCTGGATAAAGTTTTGCGTACACCTTGTAGGAGTACAGATAATGACATTATTATTGATTAATATTTTTCATCCGATTAAAAGTAATGTTCCCGAGTCATAGATTAAATTTACATAAACGCGAGCGGAACCGCGGATATAAGCTAGTTTTTATAATAACGGAGTTCAATGTCATTTGTATTATATTATCCTAGTTACAATAATCACATGTTTATAATTGCTGTAGTTTATTCTCAGTAATGTAATAATGATAAGATAATTAATATACAAGGACGAAGTCACTTGTTTAAAGAATACCTCGTGTTAGGTACGTATTAGGTTTTTTTTTCTCGAACTAACTACGCTATTTACCTAGCAAGGTCTTAACAGCTACACCGCATTACCGTATTAGGTTAAACTACGTCAATTTCACTTGACCTTTATACATACACTAGCGGTGGACGTTGTCCCGCCCTGACAATAAAGAAAACCTTAACAAATTGTATACCTAAACCTTCCTCATGATCAGCTTATGTACTAGTGAAAACCGCACGAAAATCGGTTCAGTAGTTTGTAGTGAATATGTTGATATGAAGTGATCTGTGGATTGCTGATGCAATTTAAAAAATTATGTTGAGGCCGAAAATAATAGGCTATGTTTTATTGTTCTAGGTTTTATGTTGTGACTAGTAACTGCCCGCAGATTTAGACGCGTTTTTATGCAGTTATTATTTACAACTCGTTTTTTTTATATATAAATAAAATAATAAACAAAATATATTTAAAAAAATCTTAAAGTGTTACGGTCTATAAAAAATCACAAAAAACGATTGGGAGTAAATAAAAATATTATTTTTTTAGTTTTAAAAGTACTTATAACAATTCTAGTATTCTGTAAATTGACGAATTACGTAAGATTCTCGTGTACAACATTACATAAAAATCAGTCCAGCCGTATTTAAATCCAGACAGTTTTTTTATATTGATACATTCCTGATTATTCACAATAATTGTTTATAACAAAATAAAAAACATTAAAATGTACAAACAATATTACGTAATTATATATATATAGAATAATATAGACAAAATTGCAACATAACTCAGTACCTTACGATTCTACTATAATAAGCCAATTTCAGACAATTTTGTACACGGTTCCATGGTGTAACGGTTAGCACTCTGGACTCTGAATCCAGCGATCCGAGTTCAAATCTCGGTGGAACCTGTACTTTTTGTAAACTTTTCTTAAATTTACAACCGAGTACCGTAATTGTCAATTGAATATTTTATGCAATAAATGTTAATTATTACGATTTATAATTTTATTCATTTCCGTTACTTTGTAATATTTTTATTTGTTCAACATTTATGGTCGTGGTTGCATATATTTGTATTCTTGAAAATAATCAGAATACAATAATAATTTTAGAGTTATGTAAATAAATGTTAATAAACAGTTTTAATTGAAAACATAAATATTAATGTACATTCCCGTTTTACTACTAATTTTAAAAGTATATTCCAGAATATTGCACTATTTACCAATTTTATGTATTTATAACGTTGTATATATGGTACGTTAAATAGGCAAATAAAAAACATGGTACCAAATTTTATTGCAAGAAATAATTTTAACGCCATCTCTTAATAACTAGCGAAAACTAAATCCATCAATATAATGCTACTTTCGTAGTAAACGAATAACTGGGATATCTTTAATTTAAGTAGTTTTTGGCGGGGTTATAGAATGTCTTGTATTAATTGACTCAATATTATTAATGTTGGTGGTGTTTTGGTTAACATGGTTTGGTTATTGTGCACAACTGAAGTGGATAGGAAATAATACCACGGTGTATGGATTCTGAATTGCCACAAAAACTTCGTGGAAAGTTGTGACAACAGGGCCACCATCTTGTTAGTTCATTGAAATTATCACAAGACCTACTCGACAATGGTAGTAATAATCTACTGGAAGATTGATTTCCAAAAATAAAATAAATAAAAATATGTAATCTATATATTAATACGTGAAGCCTAAATTTTGTATCCCTTTTTAACAGAATTGGGCGAACGGATGAACGTGAAATTTGGCATAGTTAAAGTTTATATGGAGGAGAAGTGCAGAAACTTATTTATTTTATATAAAATGCATTAGAAGTACATTAAATTAATTAAAATATGCATTACTCACACTAATGCTTCAATTTTACACAACATATACACACATGTAAATAAAAAAGACATATTGACATCTGTCAATAAAGGACTTTAAAAAAGGTTATGAAGGAGGTTGCTATGCTCGACTGTATGTATTATTTTACTCTTACGTTCCAATTACCCTTTTTCATTCTACATTCAACAATGATATTAACCCTAATAAAATTCAAACTTAAAAAAATCAATGAACTATGGTCGAATGTCGACCTCTGGGCGCCCACTAGTATAAGGAAATACACAATATTAACAATTGAAATGTTCTGCCGATGTACCTTAATTAATAATATTAGATCAAATATAATTCGCCATCTGAGAAAATCGAATCAGTTGACGGTCTGTGATTATGTGACAAGTAGCTGTCAAATGTCATCGCGTCTCTTTTACTCACGTGCTGAATACATTTTGCATCCCGCTTTCTCATATTTGGGCAGGTTTATCGAATTATTTATATGCTTTGACAGATGTATTATCGATATTATTATTCGAGAGCATAGTAATTATGTGTATGAATTTAATTAAATATTAAATCGTTTATTTCAGCTCAGAGAGGTCTAACGATTTTAAAGCTAATTTATTAAGACTTAAACGATTGGTCTTAATTGGAGGTCCAGAGGATAACGTTATCACGCCATGGCAGAGCAGGTAATAAAAAAATATTTTGTTTCTATTATTCTCTCTGTATAAAAGCTAAGTAAGATTTTTATTTTATACAAATTTGTTACTTAAGTATAAATAGTAGCATTACAGTCTTAGAAGTAGTTTCTTTTTCCGAACTGACTACGCTATGGACCAAGCAAGGTCTTAACAGCTTCACTGGACTACCTTAGAAGTAGTGTTACAGTTTAGAATCAGGGATTCCCAAACTGGGTTCTGTAGAATAGTCATCAGCATTCCGCCAACTTTATATTTCCAGGTCAAGATTGGACGCTATCCCAGATATACGCATACAATTGTGGGGCATAATACTGAACATTCATAAAATAGTAAAACAATTCCATTCTTCACATTAAGACTTTAAACTAAGCAGTTAGTGTTGGTAGTGCTTTTCAAAGTCAGCCTGACTAGCTACCACCCTCAAATTGAAAATCTGTCTCCAAGCACCTGGTGGTGTCTTCTTGCACCAGCACTTGAGAGCCAGAACACCTCTAGGTTCAGCGTGCTTATCACGTTAGATCACATCGTCATTTAAGATCAGATGAGGTTTGTAGTCAAACGTTAAAATTTACGAAGTTTAAAATAAAATACAGATGTGAAATTTAAGTTCGATAAAATCTCTCTGGAAAGTTCTAAGCGAGTCACTATATTGTCAGAACACTGTTTGAACATTATAAACGTAGTATGAAGTTTGGTATAAATGTTGTGCATCCACCAGTGGTTTTCAATCACTACATATTATTAAAACAAGGTCCTCCGCCGCGTCTGTCTGTCTGTTCGTCTGTTCGCGATGAACTCGAAAACGTACGCGGTATGCGTATGCGGTTTTCATTAATAGGTAGAGTGATTCACGATGAAGGTTTAGGTCTAATTTGTCAAGTTTGTTTTGGGAATAACAATTAATAACAAAACCATTGAGATAATAAACGATGCAGACGAAATCGCGGGTATCAGTTGGTACATAATAAAAAAATAATTGTCACTTGATTAACTCTACAACCAATCGCGGCTAAGAATCGCCACTTATAAGTTATTTAAAAGGTATTTAAAAGCACCGTTATTTGATTTTTTTTTTCAAAGATTTAATTATGATCGAAATTTTCCAGTCAATTCGGTTACTACGATGTAAACGAGACAGTCGTAGAACTGCACGATCAAGATATATACACGAGCGATCGTATCGGACTTAAAACGTTAGACAAAACCGGGCGGCTTCATATAGTCACGGTTCCTGGAGTGAATCATTTCAACTGGCATATGAATGTGAGCATCGTTGATGATATCCTATTGGACTATTTAGATTGAATTTTAGTACAAAATTAGTGTACTAATAGTTGCACCCGGGTTATTTGTACTATATTTTAATTGTCTTCAATAAAATATGTTCAAAGGACAACACTGTTAAAACCATTATGTATACTCGGGCCTTTTTGTCACTTTTTTTTTGGGGGCATGCTAAGCAGATAAGTGCCCATGTACCTGACTGCATATTTTTGCACTAATTTTAAATTTTAAAATGAAAATTAATAAAAAAGTCGCAGAGACATCAATTTTGAAAGGTTTTGATGCTATTACTCTATTCAAAAGCAACAAATATGAATCAGACATCTTTTTCTTAACTTACTATTATAACTTACTTTAACTCTTCAGGAAAGATTAGATTTTGTATTTGGATAACTTTGACCTATTTAAAAAAATCCACATTTTTTTGTAAGGATTACCAAGATTAAGTTTTTTCTTTTTTTATCAAAGTCTGATTATTTTTCAGTTTTTGTGGCAATTTTTTGATATGCACTGATGGCCCCGCGTGCCCTGTGCACAAAAAAGCCCTGTGTATACTTAATTATTGTAAAAAAATATCGCAATTATTTCAGAAACACTGTCTTACGAAGATATCTGTCATAATTCAATTTTTTTTTGCTATTTAATAACTCATAATACTGTGTTTATTTTTTTTTTAATAATGTTGTTTAAGAATTTTGTGATATTTTTTTCAAATTATTGCTTATCTTCTAGTATAATTAAGCTTAGCTATAACTTAGGAATCCTTGACTATTTTTTTATAATCTGTAACTCATCTCCAAGATATAATCTAGAATTACATTTAATGAACAACCTTATGAATTCTTTATGAATAAATCCATAAATCTGAATGGGTGATAAGAATTATTAAAAAAAATAGTGATTAGTATGATATAATGAATATAAAGTAACTAAAACATGACATAGATTAATTATAATGTAGATTTATACATTTTTTTTCGCCTTGTAGTGCAAAACTTAAATTTAAGATTTTATCAAATATATTTTTTTAATATTTTAAGTAGTGAAATTTACAAGTTTTTATTATATTATTGTATGAATTGGTGATCGTGATATGTGATAATATTTTGTAAAAATCATTTGAAATATTATTGGGTTTTACTATCTAACTCTTATGATATTTGAATATTTTATTCAATTCTGAATTTACGTTTCTATTAATCACGGCTATGTTATTAAGAAAGTGTCGTCGTGATATTATAGTTAATCTCAGTGTAAAATTAATTACTCGAATAGTTAGATTTTAAGTGTAAAATCATAGAATTAAACGTCTATGTAAAAAAATAGGCATATAATATAACATATAAATGAGATTAAGGTAATGTCGCAGTCATAATTATTTACTACGCATGTGAAGACATTAAAAAAAATATATAAAAAAATACTGATTTTTGTAATTTTTGTAACAGTTTTACGATTTGTAAAAATACAATAAAGATACGGAACGAAAAGACATATAATATTAGAGTATTAGCAAATGAAATATATGTATAATATAATTCTGTGAAAGTTTTTATTGCAAAATCTCGATTATCATGTTCCTATTTTTAAAATGTGACATTGTCAATTGAAATAGGCTCTTCTGATGTATTAAAATACTCAATGAATCTTTGTATTTTTAAGGTTGTAATCGTGAAATTAAAATATAGTTCTATACGAAAATTTGTTTGCCAAACGGACGCTTTTTAATCTCATTTTTGCTTATTATTTATTGTAAGTATTTCTACAATATACAGAGTTTTACTAAAGATACATGTTGGAGTTTCTTTATTTGTAGATCTATCACTATTCTTTAAGTATAATAAAATTGACCAAGTGCGAGTCGGACTTGCGCAGTCAGTGGTTCTTGTTCTTTTATGCAATATGTTTAGAGTTACGTATTTTTTAAATCTACGTAATACATTACGTTTGTGATTCTACAAGATCCGTAGCTTGAGTACGATTCACACTTGGCTGAACTATAATTTTCTTAGCGTAAGTACGATTTATAGTTGACTGAACTACAAGGTCCTTAGCCAAAGTACGATTCACACCTGGCCGATTTTTTATTATATTAATTACTTTCGAGTTTGCATAATAATCACATCATGGGTATTATTATCGTATGTATCGACTTTTTGCAGCAACAACAGTTGAAAAGTCATTCGCTTGTATGTAGTTAGTATTTATATTATTTCTTAAGACATCCGTCATGGCACGCTGTATCTGTTAAAATTTTAAACAGTTACCTGTTATAGTTCTAAGAACACTGGGCCCTTTAAATGTGAAAGCGACAGCTTACTAAAAGCGTCTTTTTCTAGAAAAGTAAGTATAAAAAACACTCAATCACACTTGAAATGTACGTGTGCTTTATTTATACTTCTATACGAATATTATAAAGAGGTAAAGTTTGTGACATTGTAGGGGGTAATATCTGTATCTACTAAACCGATTATGAAAATTCTTTTACCAATAGAAATCCACGTTATTTGTAAATCTCATAGGCTATATATATACTACCTGAAAAATTAAAAGACTTTTTTGTGGAAGTCGGATTTGCATAGTAAGTCTGAGAAAAATCGGTCAAACGAAACTTTTTTTTTTTTCGAACTGACTACGCTATTGATCAAGCTAGGTCTTAACAGCTTCACCGGACTACTAAGGCGAGCGCTTAAGGCACTCAGCCGATTTTATTTTGACAACTAGCTCAAGGGTGCGCGGCACACCTTGGCTTTGGCTGTTGCCTGATACATGCAATTCGCGACCTATGTAAGCTAAGCTAGCTATTCATACATATATGAGTTGTTGAAACATATATGTGTACCAAGCATACATAACTCAACAACCCTTATATATATTTCGTATCGGATAATATTCTAAACTATTTCAGTTTGATAAGGGAAAAAAGATAAAACCTTTCCACTTGCATGTGTATGCGTGCACGTGTGTGGAGGTGACATGAGTAATGTTGTCGCAGTGATGTAAGATTTTGTGTCATTGTATCGCGCAAGCAGCGTACTCGAGGGCTCCACGCCGAGGGAACGGACCTAGGCTTGAGCTGCTGCCGAGGGGGGCCTAGTCAGTTGTGCGGGAGCGAAATTCATCCCTAGACCACGGCGGCGTGATCTGTGGTTACGCGGGCGTGGGCGTGAGCACGCTCTGTTTGGAGAGACAGGCTGGTACTGATCGTTCATTACCGTTATTTCATCAGGAGGGTCGGTAAAAATATGTCGCGGGCGTCTTTTACAACGCGCAGCGTTTGGTACGGGTTCGTATTTTGCGGCGGATACCACTAACGACTGGGATGATTCGCGGCCTTTTCAAAATAACTAATCGTAAGTGATTTTACTGTCGAACGAAACGTTTCTTACGAACGCTGCCTTAACGATGATAGATATATGATTGAGTTTTAGAGAAAAATTGTAGAGCTTGATAATATCTACAAAAAAGTTATATAATAAATCGACAGCATATGTCTAACTTTTATATTTAAGTCACAGAAAGTGGTGTTTTATAAATGTTTACCGCCAAACGAAGTGAGCACAGGTCAGTTAGTAGAAGATAATTAAGCCGTATCGCTCACC
This sequence comes from Antheraea pernyi, assembly GCA_015888305.1. NCBI lineage: Eukaryota > Metazoa > Arthropoda > Insecta > Lepidoptera > Saturniidae > Antheraea > Antheraea pernyi. Next base: position 365,578 of record MU160891.1, on the reverse strand, counting down.
ACCATAAAGTAAATTGCAATGTGTGAAAGTAACGTGAACATGACCACAGAGAACATGACTCGGAAGTTTTATTTTTTAATTTAGATACTAATAATTTATAAACATACGAATTTATATGATGACATAATAAGTCTAAAGATATAAGTAGTAAAGCTACAAAGTTTTTAATAAAGTATACGCCACATGATAAAAAACATAGGTTTTTTTTTTCGAACTGACTACGCTATTGACCAAGCAAGGTTGTCGTTAGAAAGTTTTTGATAAAAATTAAACAATGTTTAATACATTTTTAATTATGTGTTATGAAATTTAAGTGAATATAAAAAAATGAAACAGAATCATTACATTTCGTATATATCGAAAAGTGTAGCGGAATTATGTTAATCTGCAATTATTATGGTAGATAATGTAGTAATAAATTATATGTTTATTATGTGAAATAAATTTGTTATGTATGCAATTTTAATCTTTTATTTATTTTAGTAGATATTGTTTATTCGAAATCTGGTTTGAACCGGTTTTATTGGTATTCTGATTGCGATAATTTACAGGGGCAAGGCCTTTATCAAGGTAAGTGACAACTAACAATTTGATTATTTATTCAGGTTATTATATTGACTAACTATTTACCCGTGATTTCGTTCACGTGATTTTTTTTATTATTTTTTTTCGAACTGATTACACTATTTATTTATTTATTGTGGATATAGCAACAGTCAACAGTCAAGAACGATAATACAATAACAATAATAAAAAAAATTGTAAACTAAACTGAAGACCTAAAACGCTTTATCAAATAGAAACTTAACTTAAGTTACACTATTAATAATAATAAAAAATAATTAAATTATATAATAGTAAATACTGCAAAACATTAAACTTAGAGAGAAAAAAAATAGAATAAGAATAAACGAACAAAAGTGAAAATGAACTAATTTATGAAAACTAAAATTAACATATTGGAAAAAGACAAGATAGCAAACATAATTGAAAATATTGAAATATGATATACTTATTAGCTGCAGTTGAAATGGTCATGGATATAAAATGTGTTTAATTGTCTTTTTGAATTTGAATGCCCGACTATTGATTTAGCAAGGTCTTAACAGCTTCACCGGACTAGTAAGGCGAGCGCACCGGCCGCCTCCTTCGTCCGCCGGACCTGTGCAATGGGAAGATGGGCCCCCCGACCCATCTCCCCTGGTCCGGTTACGGTGGGAGGAGGCGGTCAAACTGACGGTGGTCGGCTCCCTCCGTGCCATCCGGTGCAGGTACCAACCGAAGCAACCATGCCCGGTCAGCACTTACACCAGACGGAACGTCAGGGAGTCCCATCCCCTCTGGTACCATTCCGGCAGGACCGGATGGACAACGTCGATCGTGTATCGACCGTAACGCGCGTCCGCCAGGTACCGCCTCCACCTCTCCACCATTGCTTCCCTCGTTACTCTCCTCCTTTCCTCTATTTCTCTGGGAGCTACAGGCTCCCCCAACCGTTTCTTAGCCGCCGTATATTAATATACAGCGGCAATATACGGCGGCAAGCATCTCCACCTCTAGCTCCCAGGGAAGGGAACCGGCTAGCACCATGGCCGCCGACGAGGACACCGTTCGGTACCCTCGTATCGCCCTCAACGCCACGATATTATAGGAGTTCCCTCGACAACTCTTATATTATTTAGTGTCGGATGATTTTTCTAAACTATATCAGTTCGATAAGGAATCTTAATTTCTTGCTTACGTAATTTTGTCGATAATGTTTAACTTCATTTCAATCTAGTGCATAATTATAAATCTAAAAGACAAAAAATAGTAATACCTGTACAATAATAGGATGAGATAAGATCAAGATTTTTTTATACTTTTGGATATCTATATATTGATAATGTTTCAAAATAACAAAAAAACCTGCAACTTGTTTTTCTTATTTGCCGTATATTTATGGTTACCTTTTAGTAACTTGTTATAAAGAAAAGCATAATAGTTATTACTATTCTGAATTTAGGTAACTTCAAAATGAAAACCTTGAATTTAACTTATGAAGTTTATATACTACTACTGTTGAGCCCCGAACCCGAAATTAATATGTATAGTTTCGAGTCGTATTAATTCCTGTTCATTTTATAAGCGGCTCGATATTTCAACTGACGCGTATTGAAACAAACTGATACACAAGTAAGATTACAAAAATTGTATGTATAGATTATATCTTATACCCGAAATTACGAATTGTTTTCTCTATATGTAATGTTCCAATTCGGAAAACATATATTAGCCATTTCCCACGACTTCCCTCACGAGAAAAAAGTTTTGTTTCTTCATTTGGGTTACGTAGGTGCTTTATATTGTAGTAGACGTCATGTCAAAATCGATCCACACGTTTACATCCACACAAACAGATGCTACAACTCTATATATATATGAGTAAATTTACAGGTAATTTACCTATTAAGATTGGCATATAATCGTAAATTTATATCTATACGAACTTTAAACGTATTGAAGGGAAACTTGTTTTATTATTAACATTTTTTAAGAGTTAGTGTTAGCGTACACTGCGGTGCTGTGAGTTGCAGTGTGTTTTTTAATTCGTATTTGAAAAAAATCCGCAAGATTTGTACGCGCACTATGGCAGAATTTCGGCGAGGTTTTTCATACATTACACATATCACCTCAACACACGTGCACGCATACACGCTTACACATGCAAGTGGAAGGGTTTTATTTTTTCCCTTATGAAACTGAAATAGTTTAAAATATTATCCGATACGAAATATATATACGGGTTGTTTAGGTATGTATGCTTGGTACACATGGTATGTTTCAACAACTCATATATGTATGAATAGTTAGCTTAGCTTAGGTAATTGCATGTATCAGGCAACAGCCAAAGCCGAGGTGTGCCGCGCACCCTTGAGCTAGTTGTCAAAATAAAATCGGCTGAGTGCCTTAAGCGCTCGCCTTAGTAGTCCGGTGAAGCTGTTAAGACCTTGCTTGGTCAATAGCGTAGTCAGATCGAAAAAAAGGCGAGGTTTTCCCATTCGTATCGCAGCTATCGTAGAAGGAGCACCGCCTTTTTTATATTCACAAAACTCTCTAGTATGGGATACATCAATAAACTATATTAAATTTTTTGATAATTTTTAAGAACTTACTTAAGAATCCGCATTTCGCTTACAACCATTTGATATCAAATATAGACCTTGATATGTCTACTACTGTCGCTGCGTCTTTGTTATCGAATTCCGTTACGATTATATTCCTATACAGTTCGGGCATTACTGCGATGTTTTATTTTTTTTTCTCTCTGTTGCCCACTGAGTCTCTGTTGTCCAAAATTCATTACAACGACGTATCACAACAAATCTGTAGCAATCCACATAACTTAAATATGTTTTTATGCAAAAAATATCACACGGGAAAAAATCTTTACGTCAGAGCTAAATGTCGGCATGCTGGGGAGCGACATTGTTTTTTTATGTTGTATAATATATGTTTATGTTGTGTTAATTTTAATCGTTTATGTTAGTTTCGAGTATTAAAATTTTAATGCCATTTGTATACAAAATGAAGAAGTTCTATAATATACCTACTAAAAATTACCGATTTTCATACAACTTTTTATTATATTTTTCACCACTTTAGTGTAAATCGTTCTTTAGTGCTCACCAGCAGTTTAGGAAACCGCTTGTAAAATTATAGTTCGGTGAAAAGGTGAAGGCCCATCAGGTCAATACCGTTAGTCAAATAGAAAAAGCATGCAAACTTTTTTTATACATAGCTTTTGCCCGCGACTTCGTCCACTTTTTTTTCGAACTGACTAAGCTAAAAAACTACTATTCCGCGTGGAAAAGTTACTTTAGGCTAACTAACACGCAGCGGAAGCTCTCAAAAGGGAAAAAAACCCGATTTTGATTCATTCTTCATTGTAGGTAGGATTCAATAGGAGAACTATAGCCTCTATATATATATAGCCTCGATAAATGAGCTCTCTAACACTGAAAGAATTTTTCAAATCGGAACAGTAGTTCCTGAGATTACCCCCTACAACGTCACAAACTCACAAACTTTACCTCTTTATAATATTAGTGTACATAATTTAAAAGAGCAAACTGAACACTGACTGTACTGTAACATGTCAATAATGACTTAAACAATTATTTAATCGTAAAATTATATCAAATACTGAATTTAAAACGTTACTCACCGACGATTTCTAACTAAACACTTTACAAACAAATCGTTATCTGTATTATTCAGTTCCGTTATTACCGTCTATAGAGCAGCTCTAAGTAGGAAATCGTTATCTGTGACGAAATTCATCTTGTCATGCGTAAAACCCCCAATGAAATGTTATTGAATAATAATACTATTATAAAGAGAAAAGATTTGATTTTTTGTTTGTAATCTATTGAAAGCCACATTTAGCGAGTAACATGGACTGTGTTTTATTTTTAAAATCTACTGGACTGTGAATAATCTACATTATTGCAGGCCAATTCATGAGCAAAAGTTAGTAGTAAATACGTTGACACATTAACAACATCTTTCTTGTAGTTTTGATAAATTTTTAACAACATTGTTTTTTTATTTTACTTATTTAACTGCGTTCTCTCTAGTATTATTATAATGACCATATTTTAAAGTAAATAGTACTTAAGGTTGTCACCGGTTAAATACAGCAAAAATGTACATATTAGGCGGAATAATCTAGCAAATTTAGCAACTTATATAATTTCTGAACTTTTTATTGTTATACATTTCTTAAAATGAAAACAAAAAAAAAAATTTGTCTGTTTTGTAATAGCGTCACAAATATAATATAGTTCCACAGGGATCTGGAGATATCGTCTGTCTGGGCGCACGTAAAATCACTAGCTACCACATACTTTCAAAAGGCCGCGAGTCACCCAAATTCGTTAGTGGTAACCGCCACAAATTATGAGACCGTACCGAACACCCCGTATTACAAAAGACGTCTGCGAAATATTTTTACCGATCCGCCCTATAATATAACGGCAGCGAATGATCAGTACCAGCCTGTCTCTTCAAACAGAGTGTGCGCACGCCCACGCCCACGCCGGCGTGGTCTGGGGGTAAATTTCGCTCCCGCACACCAGACTAGGCCCCCCTCGGCAGCAACTCAAGTCTAGGTCCGTTCCCTTGGCGTATATGTAGCCTTTGAGTACGCTGCTCGCGCGAATACAGTGACACAAAATCTTTCATCTCTGCAACAACATTACACATTTCACCTCCACACACGTGCAACGCACATATATATCTCACTAACTTATATACGTATGAATATGTAGCTTAGCTTAGGTTAACTCAGTTAGGTCGCTAATTGCATAAACTAGGCAACAGCCCAAGCCCGAGGTGTGCCGTGCACCCTTGAGCTAGTTGTGAAAATGAGATCGGCTGAGTGCGTTAAGTTAAGTCCGGTGAAGCTGTTAAGGCCTACCAATAGCGTAGACAGTACAAAATAAAAAACAATAAAAATATCGAACCGTACTAAAGTGAATGTCATCATTACTCCTTTTTTTTTTGTATCAGTCGACATGTTAGACATACTAACTTTTCCGTCGACTTTGTCTCGGTATATTTAACATTATATATAGCCTACGTTCCTCTCTGGGTCTAGACTACGTCCATGATAAAATTCGTTCCAATTCGTTTAGAGTTTTAAGTATGAAAAGATAATAAGATAAATACCGACAGAGTTATAGGTAATAGTTATTATTTTTAGTATTGACGAAGCGGCAAATAAAAAATTGTGAACCGCCTTTGACGTTATGTATTCTGTCTTTTCAGTTTCACGAAAATAAAAGAGTCGAAGCAGTCGCAAGGACTACCGACAGAAGTGAAAACTCAACACAATGGAATGACTGTGTTCCTTTTTGAATCAATAACAATCTGATTTTTTTAAATTTTGTATGTGGTAGAGCCACGCTGAAGCTATTACTGGTTTCAGCATGAATGGGTCGGCTCGACCAGGGTAGTACCACTCTCTCAGAGAAAACCGACGTGAAGTAACAGTACTTGCATTGTTGCGTCTCGTTCGGTCAGTGAGAGAGCCGGCGACCCACCTACCCTCCCCTTCCTTCCCCCCCCCCCCCCCAAAGCAGGCTGGCAACGCACTTGCGGCTCTCCTCATGTTGCAAATGTCTATGGACGATGGTGATCACATAACATCAGTGTGTTCAGCGAGAGTGGGATCAGCGAACCCATCTGTTCATTTACCTTCTATGATATAAAAAAAATCATAATTTGTAAATTAAAATTATTAACGTTAGTCTGGTTTTCATGTCTATTGGCACTCGGAGCAATAATTATATACAATTTATTGATTTATTAAAAATATGATGGGCTGGACAAGTTCAATACAAAATATCAATATTACATGTACACAGGTCGCTAAATTACGCGTCGCTGACGCAAGCGCCATACGTCAGGAGCGTATCGACTTCATCAGTATCGTCAAACACGCAATTAAGATACAGTCGAGTATATACAATGTCTGTTATAGTCACAATAGTTCACGAGTATATCGAGATCATCGGTGATGCTTCAATAGCATTTCGAGATCATTGGTGACGCGAACCCATAAGTTCTTCCCCTCCCAAATATTTTTTTTTAGTCGCTCAACGCGGTTAAAGAATCTTTCACTTCAAATAAACAACAACAAATGTGTCTGTTATCATAAATCGATTATACGCACTAAGTATACCACAAATATTCTACGATAAAAAAAAAACAATGTTATTCTGGTATGTGTAGGTATTTCGATAAGGGATTAAAAGCTTATCACGGTCGCTGAAACTATGAGGAAACCGCATTGCTAAATTACGTGTTCATGTTCTAAGAATTTTGTTTTGTCCCTCGTGTATTGTTCATCGTTGTGGGTTTGACCAACAACAATGGATATCCAAATACCAATACGGCACGGCTTAAATAGGTGGGCCGAGAATTGTAAAATTTGTACGGAAGATTCATATTCTATCTTTATATATAAAAATCAACGTTTCTATGTTTGTCCTCTATGCATGCCGAAACTACTAAACCGATTGGTATAATAATATTTTAGCGTATTTTGTGGACGCCTGAGATGGTTCTTGGCCCAAAAAATCTATATATGTATATATAAATATTTTTTTAATCAATAATATTGTTTGCCTTCAAAAGTGAAAGAGCTTTTTCTTCTTATTGAAACTTTTTACAATACATTTGATATTGTTTTGACATGTTTTACATATTTCAATGAAACATCAGTTATCACAATTAATCAGTTCCATTTGTATCGATGTCATTATTTAGGAATTTATGTAGTTCTGGCATGGATACGAGGACATAGTGGGATCCAGGGTACTGAAGCTGTTGATCTTATCGCTAAAGAAGCTATCCAGACTGAATATTTTCATCACTATAAAACCTATGTTCAGGATTTATTCTCTCCAAACAAGACTGATTTGTTTTCATTCTGGAACTCAACTGGAATGTATCCAACCCAATTACAGACAAATCATATGCTCAGAACAACTTTCCTGGAAAGTCATGGGCATATAAGTTTCGTGACTGTTGCAAGTTTGCTGCGTCTACTATCTGTAGACTGAGGATCTATCTGTAGACGTGTGCTTTCCACTCCAACTTGCAAAGTTCAAACAACTCAATATGTGTTGTTATATCAATATGAATGTGGGTTGGATTAACATATTTTTTTCAGTTGCCCCCATTTAGTATTGTATCGTATGATATTTAACCTAACAATATACTACGTCCGTGTGATTTTAACAGAGGCATAAATGTGTGTATTTTCTCTTTTTGTCAATACTCTGGCTAATGTTATGTGTTTTAACAAAATTATTCTATAACATAACACAATAACTAACAGTAATTACTATGTAAATATATACATTTATTTAAGACATGATGTCTGTAAGTGTTGTGTTTTTGTCTTTGTGTATCTCAGTTTAGATAGATTGGTAGAATTCGTATCTATGAAACTCCAATATTAAAAGTAGTAGTTGAAGTTAGTGAGTTTGGATGTTCTGGGTAATCTCTGGTACTACTGATTCCATTTTGAAAATTCATTCACAGTTAAAAAGGTATATTAGAGTACTGTTGTTGTGCGTTGTTGCGAGGATAGTAAATGTGGCGTGGAGGTGAGGACCACAAGAGCAACCCAAGGGATACCGGGAAGACATTTCCTGCCAGTATATATAGCATAGTTTGGATTCACAATTAGACCCGGTAAGTGTCACTACAGACGGGTTCTAGGTTTTTTAAGATTTTTCGCGTTTACAAATAAAATTGGAACCGGTAATAACCGATTTGGCGCATCGAAGTTGCGCGGGTCAGCTAGTATGTTATAAAAGAGAAGGGAGCCTTGTTAGAACATTCAAATTATCATTAGACGCTTGTAGAATTATCTACTAGAGAATGGCGGTGATAATCTAAAAGATTGGCAGCCAAAAAAAGATGACCACAATACAACGATTAGTGTTGTAACTAGAAAAAAAATACTCCCATCTAAGAGGCATAAACTTTACTTACAAGAATACAATATATGGTAGTGTTTTCTAACTGGCTCTAAAAATAATAACACGACAGAATATATCTTAGCTTTTATGTGGAAGCCATAACTGCCATATTGGGGAATCGTAACTACATTTAAACTGGGTGATATAACAATGCATAGTATAAATAGATTCTTATGGATATCCTAGCTTCTCTCCTCGTATTTACAATAGGTAAACTTGTTTACATCTTAAGTAGGCTATCATACATTTATAAACATACAAATGCAGATAAAATCACGGGTGGCCGCTAGTATTCATTTATGGATTGAAACAATGATGGGTCCAGTGTATTCGAATAATACGTCGATCAAACAGGTTCGAATTTTATAGGTGTAAGGGGTTTCGAATAACATCATAACACTTGAGACACCCAAGCCAACCTCACCTGCACGTGGCGCACCCTGCTGAATAACGAACGAGGCAATGGCGAAAGCGGGCTGGTAGGGTTTTACAGCCTGACTGGGTCGCAACCACCATATATATGGCGAAAAAACCCGTCATAGTGATTCGCTTCTGCAGGTCGCGTTTCGGGATCAGCCTGTGCATATCCAGCTTTTCGCAGGCCAGCATGACAGCGGCGACCAGCGATGGATATTGTGTCACTCGATGGTCGCTATTGTTTTTGGATTGCACTGTGCTTACCATCAGGCATAGTGCAGTCATTTTGCCGTGCTACAAAAAAAAAGAATTCTTACGAATAAGTCTGAGCTTTTCTTGAAGGAAACATAGTAATGAAACTATAGCTTGGTGGTGGGCTGCCTGGGTTTCCACCACACTCAAGTAAGTTGGAATATTCCACTTAAGAACCAGTTTTCCTAGGTTTAATGCGTTTAGCGTCTTAAACCACATGGTCATTTAACATCAAGTGAAATTATGATCAGATTCAAAAAACTTATGAATTATTAAAAAAAACTTGGGATATATATTTCAAAATCAAAATACTCTTTATTCAATTTATTCCCTGAGAAGGCACTTATGATCGTCAAAACTACCACCGGTTTGGACAACCCAGTCATCGAGAAGAACCGGCAAGAAACTCGATACGGTTTATCTTTTCATTGTATATAACATACTTTTCATATTACAACATAATATACAGTTGCATTCGCCCCTGGTGGATGCACAGAGAGAGACATCATTTCCAGACGTCATCATCGTTCACATATTGATCCACCCTATAATAGCCTTTACGTATTAAGACCTGCTTAACAGAAACATATACTTACCATCTGACAAATCGGTAATGTGCTTTGGGACTTTGTTATAAAATCTAACATTAAATAACCCTAAAAATCACCAGTTTGTAATTGTTTCTAGTATTTAAAATTAGAATCTTTAGAATTTCTATTGTGTTACCTAGAATCGTTTACCGTTTGGACATTAAAAAAAATGTCTAATCATTAATAAATAAGCGATAACATTGTGGAATATTTGCTGTCCTTATTGGGCGACTTGTAGAAAAACAAAACGAACGATGACTCATTGCTACAACGGAGGTGGTTCGGTCGTTGACGCGATTTTATTATACTTATTTAGTTACATCCTTAGACAGTTTACGGCCGTCTGGGATTTTAATAAAGTCCTCGCCGTCAATTGCTTTAGTTATGTTAATATCTCGAAGCATAAGAGCGAAGTTAGAACTAGTTTCACGTGTCGATTATAACACTTTGTATTAGCTTTAACCCGTTTTATACTGTGATCAAAATCAACGCCAATTTTAAAGGTTTTTTAACGTCTATGTTAAATTCAACCTCTTTTTGCTTTATGCTCTATGACTCTATGCTTTATAATTAAATTAAATTGTTCGAGTAATTTCCGATACAGTTGAACCGATGAAACTTTTACAGGAAGATAATGCACTTATCAGAGTATTATCTCAGCAACATATCATTACGCGTTTCTATAGAGGCTAGGTAGTAATGCTGATATAACAGGTAGGTGGTAGAGCCACGCTGAAGTTATTATTGGTTTCAGCATGAATGGGTCGGCTCGCCCGGAGTAGTACCACCCTCTCATAGAAATCCGTCGTGAAATAACAGTGCTTGCATTGTTGCGTTTCGTTCGGTCTGTGTGAGCGCCGGAGACCCACCTCCCCTCCCCTGTCCTGTCCTCTCCCCTCCCTCTCCCCTAAACACAAGCTGGCAACGCACTTTTGACTCCTCGTTTTTAGTGTCTATGGACGATGGTGATCACTTAACATCACGTGACCGACATGTTCGTTTGCCTGCTATGACATAAAAAAAACCAGAGGTAACTAAAGTCAGTAAAAGGGTTATAAGGATATGATAATAGAATTAGCAAAGTAAAAAAAACTACAATTAATTTAGATAACACAAATATTTCCCATGAAATATCGAAATCAATTTTACGAGAATGAAGTCTCGGGCTTTATCTAGTATGTTTATAATTTAAGGTCTACTTCTTTGGTTAACAAATATAGATAGCCTATCACCACGTTCTATTACTGAATATACATCAGCTGTTCGAGGAACTCACCCTGCAAAGGGATAGGCACTATGATAGGTGTAATGTATAGTGCTCTTAGTCCGGTCAGACACAATCGCTATATATTACCACTCAGCAAATGTTCACCCACTTGCACGTATACTTTAGTGTGGATACATGCAACACCTTAACCTTAAATAACTTTTAATAGTAATATGAACACTAATGCATAAACGTATATTGTGATAATTAGATAATTTATTTTAAAACTAGCGTCTGCCCCCGACTTCGTCCGCTTGAAATAGTTACGTTGGGCTAAAGACAACACGCAACGGAAGGTGTCAAAAGGAAACAAAACTCCTATTTTGAAACATTCCTCATTGTTGCTCCGCTCCTATTGGTCTTAACGTGATGATATATAGCCTATAGTCTTTTTCGATAAATGAGCTATATAAAACTGAATTTCAAATCGGACCAGCTGTACCTGAGTTTAGTGCGTTTAACCAAACAAATAAGCTTTATAATATGAACTATACTTGTAGATTACTACTTTTCTCTCGTAATTACCTCGAGCCGTCATTCAAATTACAATAACTTTTGATAAAATGGACCAATTTTAATCAAACAAAGCCTAAGTTACTCTCGCGGATATGCTTTATGATTTTATTGGTGAGGTTTTATCGCGAACCCAGTACTTTAGCTGTCAAGCGTGTTCATACTAACAGACAGACAGACAGACAGACAGACAGATGTTTCTAAAAATAATTGAAATGTATTCTATTACTTATTCCTAGACACCTTTTTTTTTATTAGCGTGGGGAATACCTTTATGGTCCGACTCGCACTGACTAAAACCCCACGGTGTACCGACAGACCGTGATTGTTGGGGCGGCAAGGGGTCGTACAATGCTAATCATTTCTAGACACCTGCAACAATTATTTTCACAAAAATGTAATAAATACAGACACTTTAGATTTACATTCTTATTATATGTATAGATGATATATATAGAAGATGACTAAAATTTGTTTTTCGATGCTTTTGAATCGCTTTGGTACACAATGTTATATGGATGTATATTTTAAATAGAGAAGCGGTTGTCATGACAACGTAATTTTTTATCAGTTTCTTATGCTGCCCCAATAATAATGTATTAAATATAAGATTATTTGGGACACACAAGCCAACCTCACCTGCACGTGGTGCACCCTGCTGAATAACGAACGAGGCAATGGCGAAATCGGGGTGGTAGGGCTTTACAGCCTGACTGGGTCGCAACCACCATGTATATGGCGAAAAAGCCCGTCATAGTGATTCGCTTCTGCGGGTCGCGTTTCGGGATGAGCCTGTGCATATCCAGCTTTTCGCCGGCCGGCACGACAGCGGCGACCGGTGATGGATAATATTTCACTCGGTGGTCGCCATTGTTTTTGGATTGTACTGTGCTTACCATCAAGCACAGTGCAGTCATTTCGACGTGCTACAATAAAAAAATACATAAAATAAAACACAAATATTTGAAAAAAAAAACTTAATCCTTGGGTAAAGGGCTGCCTACCTGAATCATTTATTTTTATTCGAACTGACTACTCTATTGGCCTTGCAAGGCCTTTACAACTTCACCGAACTAACTGCATCAATGTTTTAAAGTACTTAGCGATAACAAAAAAAAACCCATATCGAAGTCATTAGGTTTTGGTAAAGCAATGTAGATTAATTTTATCATGCGATACAATGAAGGTCGTAAAGGCTAAAGGGTTTTCAATGACAAAAATTTATTGGATAATGGTGTACATATTTATTTATTTTATATTTTCTTTCCTTAACCAGTAATCATCAATGAGTAAAGTATTAAAAAATATTACTAAAAAATAAACCGCCTTCGATGTGAAAAACTAATAAGGCACTAGAAACCGAAAAATAACTGAATTATTAAATTAACCAAAATAAATAAAAAATATTGATATTTGCGCTACCCAATAATATATTTGAAGTAAATGCCAACCTAAATTCATATCATCTACATACAAAGTTTTGATCCACTCTCGTGTCCCATCTTGTACATATTTTATTACCTACAACAAATGTAGGATCACCTCTGAATATAACCGATTCAAATAAAAAAGAATCATTAAAATCGGTTCACAATTGACGGAGATATCGATTAACATACATAAAAAAAAATACACAACCGAACGTAGTAACCTCCTCCTTTTTCGAAGTCGTTTAAAAAGATTTTATTTATATTTTTTTAGGGTTTACCATTTCACCACAATCTCACCTAATTTTAAATACGGATATTGTGATCAAAGATCGAGACACGATCGAGAAGAAAGAGACACGCTAACCTTAAGAGAAATTTGCTCTCAAATGTAGCAATCAGAATACTTAACGACATATTCTCATCATGAAGATGCTAACTAACAAAATAAGTGTTTGAAAAAGCCCTACCACCATGCTATGATTTGATTGCGAGGTTTTGTTTTACTGAAAGCTCAGGTTGTGTGAATGAATTTATTATGAAGCCTTGTCATTTTTATAACGTAGTAACAACGTTTTTATCCCTTTCTTGTTTTCTCTTTAGTTTGTGATTGCAAGTTTTTAACAGATATGCCATTATTTGTATGGTCGAAATCGAATCATACTGTACAACTGTAACAGGTATACAGAATATAGCAAGGAAACGGAAAACTCATATATCAATTCATATATACATTGTCATAAAATTATTACTTAACCTACTTAAATGTACGAATTTTAGCTATTAAAATATCACAATCTCAAGTATCCAGTAGGCGCTATCTGTATGAGATTTCAAATCTATATGAGAATAGGAATTCTTTTATACTTTTTACTTGGTTTTAAATTGCAGTACACTAAAAATCATTTTGATATTACATTGATTAGTGTTAAATTCGTGGGTACGAATTGTTGGCAATTATAAAGCATACACTGGGATATAAAAATATCTATGTTGAGTCTGGAAAATCTAATACGTAAAAATCTTTATTCCCAAAAATATATGGATGATTCGTAAAAAATCTTGATAAACGTCAAAATTTATTTATTTTTCTATTATAGTTTTCATATTTTATGCTTTATTATATCTAATATTATATTACTATTACTGAGAAAACTCTGAAACCACGAATCCTGAAAAATAAACCCAGAAAATGCAGTCCTCGGGAATAGTCTAAAGTTGGCTAGTTTTCTGTTACATAAAAATGGCAATATAGCAAGCAAACCATAATCTTGAAGAACTTCGTTTTTAACCGGAACGAAAAATTGTAAGGCTAAAAGAGCCCATCAGACTTCGTAACTATATAATAATAATCATAAATACAGTGGTACAACCAAATAATACCAAGGAGGGTTGATGTCAGGCAGGCGGCCGATCGTAAAAATTAAGCCAAATCATATACCACAACATGACAAACATGTTGTACCGACCCTACTTATTAAGGGTAAGAAGAAACGTCAAGAGTGGTTTCGCTTAATTCTGCTTTAAAGCATTGTTGTTCTGTCGTGTTTCAGTACTTGGAAACACACTGGAACAGGAGCCATTCTGTGTAATGACCAGTCAGCGTCAGGTGGACTACATTTTTACTTACTTCATAAGGGATTAGTGCTGGAGTAACAAGGATGTAAACAGACTTAGGTTTTAATATTTGGACGAATGAAATGTTGATATGTAAAAATAGTAATCGGAACATACTGTGTAACCGCCTACAACTAATTAGGTCATTATTGTTCTATCGGTAAAGATTAAAAGCATTTTCAATCTAAACAACACCTATTGTGTTTCATATGATGATGCCAAATATAAAATCCCCGGATTTTATATAATGGTACATACGTTTAAATACACGTGAACAACGTACTTGAAATTTGAGTAGGAAAATACATGTATCACTTGAAACGGGAATGTACTACCATTGCGGATATTTCAAGCTAAATACTTGGATTCAAGCCGATAATTATATTCAAAATGGTATTTGTGAAATACCCGTGTTTATATTAAACAATAAAAGTCCAGGGCTCTTCTCAACATTTTATTTAAAAAATAACTCTAAGCATTTAACCGTTTTTAATGCATCTCGAGGAAGGCGTAAACATACTCAGTAAATAAGTGGAAGAAGGAATTCGAGTCCTCGTACAAAATATGATAGAATTTATGCAGAATGTCACAGTTTTTACTTAAAAAATAATTGTTAACAGTAAAATAATATTAATAAAGGTGGTTTGGGAAATCTATACATTCTTATGCTTTTGCTATGTCTCAATATAGTATGGTGAAAACGAGACGGAGATCTAAATAGAGTGGACAGTGCCATGCCGTTTAAGTTCCACTGCTACGGACCTGATAGTGAGTTTAGCCAATTATTTTATTGAAGATGCAACATAAATGTGGTCATTATTGTAAAGCCTTATAGGATAATTTATTGATTGTATTCCATATATAATAAATGAATCAAGACACAACACAACAACATGCATTATGCAACAACCTATAGGTGTGAAAAGGAGAGTATTTCACGTTACTGCAACTCAAAGTTATGATATGAGCAACAAATATTATCATTATCCTGTCATTTGTACAAAATGTAATAATAAACATTAAATTACAAAAAAAGGCAAAATTACCCACGAGCAGGATAATTAGCAACAGTACATAGCAACGGTGCAAAATAACAACAACGCAATTTACTGCTGATATAAGTATAGATGTTATTGTCATCTGTACCAAGAACATAACTATTGGCATATAATCTCGATACATCAAAAGATATAGCAAGAACTCATAAAAAGTATTCTTACTTATCTGGAAAAACTAAAAGATAATCATAAATTCTCTGATAAAAAATCATGTGAAAATGACGCAACAAAACCCCAATGACATTTTTTTATGAGAAAAAGCAAAACGGCACCTGCAGGTTACTACTATTCTATATTTGTCATAGTATCTAGAAATCAAATCAGTTGAACAACCGCTCAGAGTTCAGCGAGTTTTTTTCTATTTCTTCGACGTTAGGCGCGTGTCATGCGTGTGCGCATGAATCATACAACTTCTCACGGAGGCGCGGGCGGGTCGACCCGACGCGACGCGCGACGGTGTGTTCCATTACTACGTTCCTATTTGATTCGCAACCGTCTTCAATCATGATGAAATAAGGCAGACGGTCATTTTTTAGTTTTCCCCTTTAACTAAAAGATACTTCAATAAGATTATCGCACTGGTCGTTTCAAATTTGTATATAATGCTTACAAATGTGTATAAATGTTGTATACACAAAAGTGTCTTAAAATCAGACACCGTCTTTTATAAAAACTGACTTACCCCAACTAATACGAGAATTAGCTAATTACACTATTCATCAAAATCTAGTAACATATAATATCTATCAGATTTCTAATTAAAAAGCTGATTAAAAAAACATGGTAACAGCTGATTATTATTTTTATCTATCTTGGACTTTTCGATCGGTTAATAATTATAATTATAGATTACGTTCATGTACTTAATCAATACATTTATGATAGACTAGCTGTTACCCGCGGCTCCGCACGCGCTTTTTAAAAAATGTATTAAATAAATGTAAAATTGTGAGTAGGTGTGTACATTAAAGAAAAGCTTTTTCAAAAACATTTGTAACTACGACACGCACGCCAACTGTAACATGTAACGTGTACATTAGATATATGAATACAAATAGTATATCGAATGGGATGGGATTTATCATCAACAACATACCTGGAACTTCAACCTACTATATACCAAACTCAGTGCTCACAACACTATAAGAAAGTAATGCAAATTATAAGCTATACATTATCGAACAATATATCTTAAATCTTTTATTATATAAATATAATATGCCCGTATTGTTGATATACTTAAGTTATTCTTATACGTTGCTATAATCACTGAGTTATGTAGAAGCAAACGCGATAAACAAAACAATATAGCCGCCAAATTGACCAAAAAGATGATATAATTCATATTACATACAGATGTATTACTTTCAATTATGTATATTTATTCTTGGAGTCCAGTAGGGCACACGTCTCACGCGGTTGTAACATATTTTTGATCAATTTCACACGGACGAATGCACAGGTAACAGTTAATCACTACATAGTGTACCAATTCAAATAAAAAAAGAACCATTAAAATCGGTTCACAATTGACGAAAATATCGGTTAACATACATAAAAAAATACATACAATCGAACATAGTAACCTCCTCCTTTTTCGAAGTTGGTTAAAAAGAAAGTCCTTTGTCAGTTTATCTGTTCTGTATCAGGCAACAGCCAAAGCCGAGGTGTGCCGCGCACACTTGAGCTAGTTGTCTATTTTATTTTGTTACTTAAGACTTCATCCGCAATATCCTACTATCTCCTAATTGGTTGGATCGACTTTCATAGGTCTTTTACGGGCAGATAACTAGCGGGCTCGGAAGACGTTGTCCCGCCCCGATAATAAAATGTAAACAAATTAAAATTGACAAATTATACCTAAATCTTCCCCATGAATAATCATTCTATCTACTGGTGAATATGGCATGAAAATGGTCGTTTTTGACTTTATCGCGAACAGATAAACTGTCAAAGGACTTTCTTTTTAACCAACTTCGAAAAAGGAGGAGGTTACTATGTTCGATTGTATGTATTTTTTTATGTATGTTAACCGATATTTTCGTCAATTGTGAACCGATTTTAATGGTTCTTTTTTTATTTGAATTGGTACACTATGTAGTGATTAACTGTTACCTGTGCATTCGTCCGTGTGAAATTGATCAAATTCATGCCATATTCACCAGTAGATAGAATGATTATTCATGGGGAAGATTTAGGTATAATTTGTCAATTTTAATTTGTTTACATTTTATTATCGGGGCGGGACAACGT
This sequence comes from Antheraea pernyi, assembly GCA_015888305.1. NCBI lineage: Eukaryota > Metazoa > Arthropoda > Insecta > Lepidoptera > Saturniidae > Antheraea > Antheraea pernyi. The sequence continues at coordinate 347,647 of MU160891.1, read as the reverse complement.
CTTCCGAGCCCGCTAGTTATCTGCCCGTAAAAGACCTATGAAAGTCGATCCAACCAATTAGGAGATAGTAGGATATTGCGGATGAAGTCTTAAGTAACAAAATAAAATAGACAACTAGCTCAAGTGTGCGCGGCACACCTCGGCTTTGGCTGTTGCCTGATACATGCAATTCGCGACCTATGTGAGCTAACCTAAGCCAACTATTCATACATATATGAGTTGTTGAAACATATGTGTACCAAGCATACATAACTCTTATATATATTTCGTATCGGATAATATTCTAAACTATTTCAGTTTGATAAGGGAAAAAAGATAAAATCCTCCCACTTGCATGTGTAAGCGTGTATGCGTGCACGTGTGTGGAGGTGATATGTGTAATGTTGTCGCAGTGATGTTAGATTTTGTATCACTGTATCACGCGAGCAGCGTACTCAAGGGCTCCACGCCGAGGAAAAAAATTATGATAAACAGCATTTGTCAGCAACTTAGCACGCATTAATGTGGACTTGACCTACTTACTATGCCTCGGAAACAGTTTTTTCTTGCAAGGTGTTTTCTTTTCTTTCCTGTATTTTATTGCAATCGGATTAACGACATGATGGCGCATAGAAAACGAACGAACAAATATTGTTTTTGAAGAAAAAACTCCTTTAAGCACGTTGAGTGGTTTTTCGCAGCAGCAAGTGTTTAGTTTCGTGTTAGCAACATGCTAGTAAAGCATGACTAATATGGTCGTAACGTATTGCGTTTGCGTCAGACTAGGGTATAACGGTCTGTGTACATGTAATATTGATATTTTTAATTGTTCTTCTGTAGTTGTTGTAATTCTGTAGTCATATGTTTGATTAATTCATAAATTACATAGAAATGCATAGAAGTATTGCTCCGAGTGCCAATAGATGTGAAAATCAGACTGATGTTTCTGTTTACAAATTATGGAATTTAAATAGTTCAGAGTTATTGATTTAAAAATATAAAAAAGTAGAGTTAATCCATTACTTTGAGGATTCACTTGTGATGGCAGTCCTTAAGACTCGACTATTTTTTTTAAATATTTATACATTAAAATTATAATAAGTGTGGCACATCTGTTCAAATATTTGGTCTGTGACGTGCATGGCGTCGGACTCGGGCGCTGTGTTGTGTCTACTAAGGATGACTCATCGAACTCCATCGGCATTTCACACAACAGCGATTACATCAATTTGGTAAGGTCGTGACTCATACATCAGCTATCATGTAAGAAATGGGGAAATGTGACCGACGATGAAATTCATGAAATAATGATTCAATTTTCGTCAAATACGTGATGCGATATTACGCGAAAGATTATATTCTGATATACGAGGAATAAATTCGTGGCGTAATCGGAAATGCAGCGGAAACAAAGGAAGGAGGACAATCATTTGAATAAACTGTAAGATTGTTATTATTGTCCTACAATTTTGCAATCGATAATAATATTGATGTCACATGAAAAGTTTCTAAGTATATTGAGTCATTTAACGATTTTCGGTATATTTTGGTTTATGGTAGTATGAAATTTACACACATAAGTAAAACTGATGTATCTGTTATGTAGCCGGGGTAATTTCTGAAAGTACTAAACAGATTTTTACGAGACTTTAGGTGGTAAATAGAAAACTTTTCACTGTATCATCTAACACTGTGTGTATAGTAGCCTATACTGTATATAGTAGGCAATATACGCAGCTAAGCAGTAATGATCAGTTTTCACCGAGTTAGCTCATAATTTGTTAAATCATCAACAATGAATCTAGATAAAGCACTTCGTGTACGAATAAATCTAGATTAAAAATAATTACTATAGAAAGAAAAACCTTTGGGACGGTTCCGCTAAATACCTACTGGATGCTCTGGACAGGTTGCAGAGACGAGCTGTTCGCATTGTTAATGATGCAGACATTGCAGAGTTTATAGAGCCGCTTCAGTTGCGGAGAGACATTGCCTTACTGAGCCTGCTTTACCGTCTGTATCATGGCGAGTGTTCTGAAGAGTTATTCAAATTAACCCCTTCCTCTCCTTTTCAGAATCGAACCACGCGCGCTGGTCTTCGGGCCACAGTTTTACGGTAACTTCTATCTGGACACGAACTGAAAAGTTCGCAACATCTTACCTTTGTCATACCGTGCAGCTGTGGATCTATCTCCTGGCTAGTGTATTCCCTCCTTCCTGTAACATGGAGTCCTTCAAGCGTAACGTGGAGAGGCATTTACGCAGGCCCGCATGACATCGACGACCGCCGGAGGAGGGCGTATCTCTCATTTGTCGCCGTTGTTTATCGATTGTACTGTGCTTACCATCAGGCACAGTGCAGTCACTTTGTCATGCTACAATATATAAAAAAGCTAATATAGTAGGTATGTGTATATATGATTATACCGCAATAACCATTTAGTCATTGTAATATCCTAAACGATTATAGAATAACGATTTGACCATATGGCTTTAGACTTAGAGGTAGACTGATTCTGAAGCGCTGCTGCACACTAAATAGTAGCTTGGCAAAAGATTTTCAATATGAGGATGATAGCTTGTTAGACGGGTTTGTTAGAAGCTCTACCACAATATGTATGTATTTAGATTTAAGATGTGTTGTTGCGTCAGCTACATAAACAAAAGATAAAATGAAGTCACGGTGTTATCATTGTTAAAATTAAGTAATTATTCGAAGTATGCGTGATCAGATTATTAGATTACAATTGCTATGAGTATTATCACGTGTAATTAATACTTATCCTGGAAACAGTAGCCGTGATAACATGGTTATGCAAGTGTAGAGAATTATTGTATATGCAAGAGTTTAAATATTTAATGCATTTTGTATCTAACCCAGTTATTGTTGAATTACATAAGCGTGTAATTTTTTGCGTAGTCCGGTGAAGTTGTTAAGACCTTGTTAGGTCAATAGCGTGGTCAGTTCGAAAAAAAAAAATTGTTTAATTCATCTTTCCGTAATAAAAATGATTACAAATTCACAAACAACAAGATATTCACAAAATACCTGAATATCGTTCAAAAATATTAAACACCGGTAAAAATATTACACCCGTGGGCAATCATATAGCATTTTCTATAAGTGAAATTTATAAAAAAATTGGACCATAGTTACTGTTTGAAACAAAACGATCTACACAATACTCTGTTGCAGTAATTACATCTTACACCACTCCGTGATTATAGTCCCCTTGTAGATTTCTTCCTTTTGTCGTTCGGTGTATTCGTCTCGATTAGAATTGTCACCTGGCACACTGTACGCTTATGTAGAAAGCCATTAAATTTTGACTTGACACCGATAACAATTGAACGAAGTGTCAAGGTTTAATCCGTGCTATTTTTGGGATTTATTTATTTAGATTTATAGCTATATAGAATTATTATAAATAAAGTTTTATATGTACGTCTTTTACGTGTATTGATTAGTTACTAGCCGACCCGTGCCCATTTCGTTGGGCAGTAATAGGCATTATCAAGCTTCAACTTTTCTCTAGAACTCAATCATATATATCTCATAATAAAGGCAGCGTTCGGAAGAAACGTTTTCGTTCCACCATTTTTCTCCGACTCCCCAGATATTACCCCTTACAACCTCACAAACTTTACCTCTTTAAAATATTAGTATAGATTATAGATAATATAATTAATAGCTTCTGCCAGCGACTTCGCACGCGTGGAATAGTTATTTTGGACTAAGACGCGGCGGAAGCTCATCAAAAGGAAAAATACCCCGATTTTAAAACATTTTTCATTGTTGCTTCGCTCCTATTGGTCTTAGCGTGATGTTATATAGCCTAGTTATATATGGTTATAAACCATTCTCGATGAATGAGCTATATAACACTAAAAGAATTATTCAAATCGAACCAGTAGTTTCTGAGATTACCCCTTACAACGTCACAAACTCACAAACTTTAGCTTTTTATAATATTAGTATACTATTAGTTACTACTCTGGGCTAAAGCTGACACACAGCAGAAGCTCTAAAAAAACATCTCGATTTTGAAACATTTTTCATCTGTGCTCCTCTCCTATTAGCCTTAGCGTGATGATATCACGATTCTCGATGAATGAGCTATATAACACTGAAATAATTGTTCAAATCGGACCAGTAGTTCCTGAGGTTACCCCTTACAACGCCACAACGTCATAAACTCACAACGTCACAAACTTTACCTCTTTATATTATTATTATTATTATATTATATATATCTATATTATTATTATTATTAGTATAGATGACACTGCCTCATCTGTTACTATGAGCTTATTCGTGATAGTTATAGAGAATTATCAATTATTCCAAATATATTATATTTCTTCAGTGTTCGGAAATAGTGCATTCTCTATTTGTAATCGTTAAATTTATTCAACTTGAATACACTTTTATTTACGCGAATAACAAATAGATAATAGCAACAAACTTATTTAAATATAAGGAAAAAATAACAATAAGTAACAGGATGTGTTTTAGGAAGTGACCGCAGTTGGAACGGAGTTGGACGTGAAGGAAATTTATAGTTTATTTACATTCAGGTGTTTGTATGTTAAATATTCAATCATACCTTCTATACTATACGGAAGACATTTTTTTTATTTCGTTGCGTATCGTAAACCCCACTCATATAATCTAACACCTGGATGATGTTAGATTGTACGCTTGTAATGTAACACATTTCAATTACGACAAATTTATACGGAACATTTATTAATAAATAATATAAATGTATATCTACTAATAATTGTGCGTACATAGGTGACTACATCAGCAACGCATTACACGAGGCAGAGAATAGTAAATTATATTGATAACAGTATGAATCAACATTTGTTGCCTATGAATTTATTTATACTTTGGACTTTAATTAATAACTATCGTCAATCTGTTAGTAATATCCATAATCATTTATAAATACTATAAAACAAAGCCGATATTCGTCTTGTCTTTGCGTACTCTTAGCTCGTCTAAAGTTCATAATTATATTTTGTTATTCCATTCACTATTGCTTAGAGATGTTTATTATGAAAGTATATATAATATATGTATATTATATTTATATAAAGCGGTGAAACGTCGACATATTCGTATTAAGTTTTAAGGAGTTTTTTGGAGTTTAAATTATAACGCTGACTAAACCTTGTCAAAGACAAAAATAGTGTACTTACTACAAAATTGTACATCTAAACTCAGAGCATAACTCAGAGTAATTATTTCTATAGGTGAAAGGTTAAACACTCGCAGTATTGACATACGACACGTCATGGTCACATTTAACATATAATATCAAAACAAATACAAATAAACAACCAAGAAAACCCAAGTTTGTTCGAAGACTTTCAAAAGTATAAACACATTCGTAATAAACCCCGAGTTAATAACTCACGTATTCCTACGTTTCCTTCAAGTGAAAGTGAAATCCCTGTGCTATAACATAGGCGCGTAGAGGATTGTGTATAATTTTTGTTTTTTTTTAGATAATTAGGTCAAATATTAAGTACCTATTTTTTAAATTGATTTAGAACGAGAATCGACGGTCGACTATCATCCATAAATATTGCTATTGTCTAAACATTCCGTTTGTATATTATTGAAAAAAAAACATGTTATAATCAATGCTGTTTAATATAGTACAGTTTTTTATCCAATTCCGAGATTAAGATAACCTTCATTACATCATATCGTTTAAATTAATATTCTAGAAATTATCAGAGATTTAAAATTACGTATAACAAAAAAAGGATTTTTTTTGTAGTCCGAGGAAGCTGTTAAGACCTTGGCTAGGTCAATGGCGTGGTCAGTTCGGAAAAAAAGGAAATCTTTTATTTGGACACTATTAAGAAGCTTCTCTGACTTTGACCAATGGTCAGGGTCAAAGCGCCAAATAGATCGAATATTATGTCTAAATTGCTTGGAAACATATGACGTCATATAGCATAACGCACACGAAATCTTAGTGAGTTGTTAGTACTGTATAAATTATGTTATGTAATTAATTTATAGACAAACCAGTTATTACTCGTAGCATCGCTCGCGTTAATATGGATTTAATCTTTTTCAGTACGTCACAGTCCAATCTCAAGAGTATATTTTTTTAGATGATAGATACCTATGTTCTTTCTTGTAACATTGGCAGCTGTCAGCGGCAGTTGTCAAGTAAAATTGGCTGAGTGCCTTAAGCACTCGCCTTAGTAGTCCGGTGAAGCTGTTAAAACCTTACTAGGTCAATAGCGTAGTCAGTTCGAAAAAAAACCCTGGCACCGTGTATGCAAAGTTTCTTGTTAATCGGTCGAGTAGTTACGGCGTAAAAGCGTAACATAATTTCAATTTCACATTTACTCGTAAGGAAGCTCATCAACAGTTTCTTCAAACTAGATTGGTGACAAAATTTAAAATTGGCACATACGTTTCACAGAAGAACACGTACATGGAACATTTTATATATGAAATTCTGAGAGACGTGAAAATCCCACTATGAATTCTACATATCCGATTTATTTATAAATCGGTCTTCAAGGGAAATCCCGACGGAAATCTGAGTGCGTGAATGCGTTTTTATGTCTCTTATCTATACATACAATAAGAATTTAAGTGTAACGTGTCTGTACTTTTTAGATTTTTATAAAAAAATTGTTGCTGGTGTCTTGGAATTAAATTTTTAGAAATGTTTGTCTATATGTTTGAAAAGCATCACTGCTAAATTACTGCGTTCACAATAAAACCACATAAGAAAATCTTTTGTAGGTGGTAGAGCCACGTTAAAGCTACTACTGGTTTCAGCATGAATGGGTCGGCTCGTACGGGGTAGTACCCTCTCACAAAACACGGACGTGAAGTAACAGTGCTTGCATTGTTGCGTTTCGTTCGGTCAGTGACAGCGCTGGATGCCCATCTCCCCTCTCCCTCTCCCTTCTCCCTCCTCTTCCTCTTCCCCTTTCCTCCCACAAACACAGGCTGGCAAGGCACTTGCGACTCCCCTGGTGTTGCTAGTGTATATGGACGGTGGTAATCACTTAATATCAGGTGACCCGCCTGTTCGTTTGATTCCTATAATATTAAAAAAAAGTCATAAAGCATATGCTCGAGTGACACTTAGTCTTGATTTCATTAAATTCGGTTCGCTGTATCAAAAGTTATTGTAATTCTAATGACGACGTGACTTAAATACGAAAGAACAGTTAATAAGTAAATGGACTTCATTAATAAATTCAAAAGATGTATTAGTTATTGTTTTTAAACATTAGGTTAGACGCGGACGGAGTCGCGGCAACAGCTAGTTCAAAATAAATGCAAAAGCGACTCTAATATTTGTAAAGAACTGCAAATTTTAATATTTTGCGGATGTTTTGTTATTTACATCGCAATGCATAATCGGACTCGGTGACGCCCCTCATAAAAACCTGTACGCAGATTTAATTACCTGATTAAATAATGCATTATCAATTACATACGACTTATATGTTGACAATTGATAAATTATTCATTACATTAGTATAGTACGAACACTTGAATCTTTATTCAAATTTACTATTGAGCAATAGATCCGGTCACAAGTTAGTGATTTCCATTATAACGAAGATCCTTTTCAATAACCTTGTTAAAACTCGAACGATTACGAACGGTGAATGTGGCAAATATTCTGTTTTCGGTTTGTACTTTTTAATTACGTAACTTAACGTAACCAAGATTCCCTAAATCTTTAAGAAATGATCCGCTTTCTAACTAACATAACCTTATTCATATGTAAAACGTTGTATTTTTATATAGCTAATGAAGAATTAGTTTAAGTAAATTAGTTATTAACCAAGTATTTTAAAATTATTTGAAATGTATATTTACAAAAAAAAATGCCTTAACGAAATACTAACGTTTTCAGATTCTGTACCAATTTTACAGGCTTATTACATTTTCCTATCATATACGCTAAGAAGCGTACAAGAATAAAAGTTTAAATCTAGAACAAACTGACGACATAACCTATTTATTATACATCAAGTGTAAAGAATTTTAGCTTAAATATGCATTTTAAAATGCGTATAAATGAAGCCTAATTAATATAATTATTTATATTATTAAAATCGGTCCCTTTTTTATATGTAGGCCGTAGGTTACGTTTATTTGAAAAAATTTCCTCATACCCATATTAACTTTTATCATTAACGTTCGATTGTAAAACAAACAACTGATAGTCAATAATCACGAACGTAAATCGAAAAAGCAATTTAGTTGAAAACTCTTTGGGGAATAACAATAACATACCTAAGTGCAGTGACCGTTACGTGGCGCTGTCGGTCAGGTGTTAAGGACAGTACTATAGAATAAATCTTCACATACGTTACGAGTTTTATCAATTCAATCAATGAGTGACGCATAGCGCATAGCAGGGGAGTACCTATATGTTGAGAACGCGTGCGCGCAACTTTATAAACCGTACGCCTGCCCGAACCGATTCATTCGCATTCAACCATCAGCACTGAACGGTCGTATACTATTAGTTCTATTAACGAAATTAAAAATAAAATAAAAATGAAGAAATACTCCGTCGTCGGTAATAAGAAGAAAGTTACAATGGAGAATAATTCGACGCTGTTGAAAGTAGTCGGGAATTACTGCATCGTACGAGTGAACGTTAATTATGGTGATATAGAAGTCGTCGGGAACGATTGCAGGATTGAAGTGGCAAAGAATTACGGTGCGATCAACCTTGTCGGCGGGAACGGTTACGTGAACATCACTAAGAGGTTTGTCGGTGACAATGTGAACATGCTGGGGCCTTGTTGCCATCTCACCGTAGCTGGGAAGAATAAGACCATGCCTTCGTACGAAGCCCAGCTGTCCCCGTTCAGCAAGGACCTGGATGACGTCATCGAGTCCCTGTTCACATTCGTGATGCGGTGAAAAGTGTCAGTGAAAAGACAATGGTTTTCGCTTCTTCAGTTTTTTGAAGAATTCGCTTTTCTTGCGCCCTTTGATCCTGTTCTAAGGATTGTCAGTAGCCAGTGTTTTCGAGGAGGCGTTGTAAAAAGTTTTGTGTTAATAAATATGCTTTTGAGATGAATTTATTGTTGTTGTTTTGCTTAAAAATATATCTAAGTTTTGCTATATCTGCAAAATATAAGATAACGTTCTTAAGTAATTCCCCGATATAATGATTTAGCCGCGCGTCCGCGCTTCACGGAAGCAAGTTTTTTACCTGTAACGAATGATGATTTTTATATAATGATGGTTATAATTGAAGAATAATGAACGTGAAGAATTTTATTGTCATTTGGTACTGAAATGTTTAAAAAAATGCTTTAGGAGAATATACTCGAATAATCTTAGATTTTTTACATTATTTTACTTCAGAATGCGTCTTCAAAATATTTTCAATCTTATTATTAATTCATATATTAGTTTGCTATAGAGTTTACCAATAAAAAATAACAAATAGTTGACGTACACATTATTTTAACAAAAAATATCATATTATATCAGCTTTTTCTTACAATTTGTGCTAGAGTGATATTATAATGATGCACAGATAAAAATACGGATACACGTGTATAGTGTAACCTAGTTCTACTTTCATTGGACACGTAACATGTTTACTTTTAACAACATAAATTGATGCAAAATGCAACACACTATTTTTCCCAGTATAAACCAGTTTTTGATACGTAAAATTACACATTACATTTGTTATTTCATGTGTAGTATCTGGACGACCAAGCCTAGATCGGTTCTTTAAAAAACATTTTTAAATTAAAATAAACTGTTAGGTTTGCATCACAAAATTAGCATGTTATATAAAAAAAATTAAATAAGATATCTCTCTTTTGGTCTCACTCGGATTCGAACTGGAGTTAGACGGATTTTCGAAGCAGCCGATTTCCATTTGGGCTATTTTTGTTTTGACAGCGGCGGCGAAATTTACTTTTATATTCTAGCTATATTTTTTCATTGCCTGAAAACTCAGATAAAAAAAGTTTTCTATGAACGAAATCTAGCTAGATCGATTTATCGTCCTCGAAACTACCTACCTACAAAATAAGTTTCACGGAAATCGCTGCCGCCGTTTCCGAGATCCTGAATATATAACAATATAAAATATACAAGAATTGCTTGGTTAAAGGTATAGATATGCACAAAACATATTTGTTACATAACCTAATTATATGTTTGAAATTAAATCATATAACAAAAACACGTAAGAATGTCAGTGAAAATAAAAAAATGTCTGTGTACACGCGTTAGAAGTTATACTTATTTGGCGTAACAAGATAAGAATCTTTTCAAAAATTTTATCTTTTGCCTTATTCTACGTTTGTAGAAAAAACGACACTATCAATGGAAAAAAAGGTACTTAATACATTGAAAGTTTTAATACAAAGAAATACAAACAAGAAATACAAAGAAACAAAATATTGACTAGCTAATTTCAGGGTGTCGGTTTTTCGTGACGATGTGTGCGCGCGTCGTAATAACTTCAGGGTGTCGGTTTTTCGTGACGGTGTGCGCGCGCATCGTAAAAATTTACTGTCATCATTTTTCCCTAACGCGCCAAAAGAATATAACTTAAAAAAATACGAATCTTGTAACTAATTAAGAACATCCTAGTCTTCTATGGAATTGAATGTTCTTCTCTTTTGAAAGTGTAAGGGATTAAATGAAAACAAATGAAATAAAGATTTGGTATTTATTTGATTAAGCAGTGAAATTTAAAACAATATTATTGTTTTAATTTAAGCTTTTCTAAGGTTTTATATTTTATTGCTTCATTTGTTTTTTTTATATTAACTGTAAAATATACACTTTTGATGACTTCAAGAAAAGATTCAAGGAAAACGGTAAACTTCGAGTAACTAGTCCATCCAATTGTAATCGTAATTGTCACACGGTGCCCGCCGTACCTTTCTATAAATTACACCCTAAAAGCATTTAGTTATCAAGATTACCAATAAAAAATGAATTAGCAGCTGCTGGTGTAATGCATATTCTATGTCTGAATAATTTCTTAAGAATGTTACTTAGATTTCAGTCTAGCACCCTCAATAACAATGATAAATTTAAATAAAATTAAATTTAGTTTTAGACATTTTAGAGTATATACTGTTACTTTGAATTACCTAATCACGTCGATTACTTTTTTACTAGGTAAAATAAAGTAATTTTTTCTCTGTTTTTGTGGTTTGAAGTAAGAAAAAGGTATATAGTCAAGCTAATGTTAAATTATCACAGTAGCTCGTTTTGCATCACCGACCTCAAGCGGAACGTTGTTCTGAGGTTAGCCACAATAGGTTACTATTCCTGGTGATTGAGTTGGAAATCCTCGTCTATGCTGTATTACACTATACATTGAATGTGCGTACACGTCCTTAATTCGTGTATACAGCGTCTCTATATATGTAGTTTTTTTCCTTAATAGTTCACAGCATTTGTTATATTAATTGTTTTGTCATTTATGGTATTTATTTTAACATATTTGGATTTATTTTACATCTTCACAATTGAAAATGAATTACAGACAAAATATGTCCCCAAATTTCCGTAGAATGGTTTTGGATATGTAATAGAAACTTCTATAGCCCAGTTATGATTTGAAACTCGATGTATACATCTGTAGGATTTAACGTGCTAGAGAATGAAATATAATATAATTATAATCGTTTATATGAATATTTTATTTTCGTGTGAACTGCATACAGCTTTTTCTGTTACTTCCGCCAGGAATTGATTATTTGTTGTCTTTCTATCATAGTTATTAATCAGTTCCAATCGGAAGTAACAATAAAATAATAAATTAACGATTCTAGACAGACTTCCGCAAGTAACGTCTGTGGCAAATAAACATACGTTTAATATTTTAATTTGGACATATTTGCATCAGTTATCATTATATTAATACGTGAAGCCTAAACTTAGTATCCCTTTTTAACAGAATTGGGCGAACGGATGAACGTGAAATTTGGCATAGTTAAAGTTTATATGGAGGAGAAGTGCAGAAAGCTATTTATTTTATATAAAATGCATTAGAAGTACATTAAATTAATTAAAATATGCATTACTCAGACTAATGCTTCAATTTTACACAACATATACACACATGTAAATTAAAAAGACATTTTGACATCTGTCAATAAAGGACTTCAAAAAAGTTGTGAAGGAGGTTGCTATGCTCGATTGTATGTATTATTTTACTCTTACGTTCCAATTACCCTTTTTCATTCTACATTCAACAATGATATGAACCCTAATAAAATTCAAACTTAAAAAAATCAATGAACTATGGTCGAATGTCGACCACTGGGCGTGCCGGACAAAATACATCTTATTCAATAACGGCAAACTCTCACGATCGCATATTATTAATTAGAATTATAGTTATTGTTACTTATAATATTCAGATTCGCAGCTACGTCTCCCCAGCCTGTGTAAATCAACAAAGCATATTAAGATACATTATTTGTGTTATTAATCAACAAAGAACAATCATATATATTTACTCTAACACAGTAAACTGATAACATTTATTTGAATAGATGACGTCATCTAATAGGTGTTTTTATGAACGCAGCAATAACAAGAAGTTGCGATAAATATATTTATCATGGAATATACCAATTTGTTTATAAGTAAAAATGTATTCACGATATAATTGGAAATAGTAGGATTGTTTAGAGCACATTAAAGTCGAAACTTGCAAAAGTAATTTCAACCTTATGTTCAATTAATACGTATCAAGATATACACCGTAATATATCATACAGTTTCACAGATTATCTTCATTCATATATTGCATTAAATCACCAGCAATTTCGTAAAACATAAGTAGAGATCGGACCCACAATAACCGTCGTTTTTGCCAGTCAGAGAGCTGAAAGTTAGAGTTGGTGAAATTCTCTCACTTTGTATTGGGAGCAAGCTATACTCTTAAGTTGACGGTTCGTCCGAGGTTATTTCCTTAAGTCTCAGACTGTAGAGAGAGGGTCTTTATATGTGGTCTTCATCTGCTGGTTTCGGAGGATGAAGTGCGAGAGCAGTCGTCGCTTCCAGGAGCAAGAGCGATAAAGGAATTCCGTGAGATGTTAGCCAAGAAGAGCCCATTATAATCCATTAAACACTACTCATCGCAGTTTGGGAAGTCTATGTAAGAAAAAGGAGTCTATAGGTTATCTTCTTTTTATGTGTTATTTAATCCCAATTTGACACTCTTGTACTTTTATAATTTCCAATTCAAAAACGATATTGTAATTCTTAAAACCGATTGTATTTTCAGAAGGCATAAAATAATAAGTAATTCTATGATTAATATTTAAATTACAATTAGCGAGCCTATGTAACTTAAAATTATATATGTGTTCTGCTGAAAATATTTTATAACTAATGCAGATTTGTAATAAAGATTTTTTTTTAAATTAAAACGCGTGACCTCGTATTAATATTTGAGCAAATTGATTACTTCCTTCGAATTTCTTTCTTATCTAATAAGTCATTTCATTAACACGTAGTCTATTGCTTATTACATATTTTTATTACGTGAGATATTCACAGATGCGGAATATTTTTAATGCAAAACACATCATTTTGCTAATTATTATAACACAATGTTGATACTACGTGTGCGTATTAATAACAAATTAATGATTTATTTCAATCACATGCCTCGTAAGGAAAACTTAAGGAACGTAGCGCACGTTCATTTGTTTTATGACGTAATTATAATTTTAAGAATACACATAAGGGGGAAGATTTATAGATGTATAGTTTTCTTGATCAACAAATATACTCGCTAGCATTCCTATAGTTATAAGAGATGGTAATTATTATCACTAGATACTACCTAGTCTGGCCAAAAATTCTGTTACAATTAAAAATAAACAAAATATTACATTTGAATTTGGAATCTGTCATTTTTATATGATTATTCATTGCACTTTCTCATTTTGGCGCCAATACATTTTACTTTTATTATAATACAATACAATATTTTGCGATATTAAAATGGACTGGGTTGATAAAGAGAACAGAATCGCTGTGTTTGCATTACACAAAGTAGTTATGGAGCCAAATGTAATATATAAAACTCTTCATACGTTTGGTATTAGTAAAATGTTTGTGCACCGGGCTATTGATAGGTAAAATGAGACCTCTGTTTGTGACAGAAAAAGATCTGGCCGTCCACGTAGTGTTCATACGAAAAAGGTGCTCAAAGCAGTAAGAGGGAAAGAATTCGAAGAAATCCTGTCTGAAAGCAAAATATTTTATCTCCGGAGATGAAGATAGCACCTAGAACCATGTCACGTATTTTAAAAGATGACTTAAGACTTTCAGGCTATAAGAGACGCACTGGTCATTTCTTAACTGATAATTTTAAAAAGAATAGGGTGGTAAAATGGAAACAACTATTGAAGCGGTACGCAAAGGGAGGTCGCAAAAAAATTTTGCTTACGGATGAGAATTTTTTTACAATTGAGCAACATTATAACAAAGAAAATGACCGTATTTATGCTCAAATCTCTAAGGAAGCTTCCCAATTAGTCGACAAAGTGCAACGTGGGCACTATCCGACTTCAGTGATGGTTTGCTGGGGTATTAGCTATGAAGGAGTGACTGATCCATACTTTTGTGAGAAAGGTATCAACACATCGGCACAAATGTATCAAGATACCATTCTTGAGAAGGTACTGAAGCCCCTTAACAACACCAAGTTCAATAACCAAGAATGGTCCTTCCAGCAAGACTCGGCGCCGGGTCATAAAGCTCGGTCTACGCAGTCTTGGTTGGAAACGAACGTTTCGGACTTCATCAGAGCTGAAGACTGGCCGTCGTCTAGTCCCGATCTTAATCCGCTGGATTATGATTTATGGTCAGTTTTAGAGAGTACGGCTTGCTCTAAACGCCATGATAATTTAGAGTCCCTAAAACAATCCGTACGATTGGCAGTGAAGAATTTTCCCATGGAAAGAGTGCGTGCTTCTATTGACAACTGGCCTCAACGTTTATAGGACAGTATTGCAGCCAATGGAGACCACTTCGAATAAGCTTTTTTATTTAAAATTGTTTTATATTTATGTATTAAACTAACATACTGTAAAAGTAATAAATGTCATTTGTAATAGAACTTTTTTTTTTCTTTGTTCAGTATTTATGGCAAGACTAGGTATAAAACAAAGTCCCCTGCCACGTCTGTCTGTCTGTTCGCGTTAAAATCAAAAACTACTAAACGGATTTTCATGCGGTTTCACCAGTAGATAAAGTGATTCGTGAGGAAGGTTAATTTGTTAAGAGTATAATTTGTCAAGGTTTTTTTTATTATCAGGGCGGGACAACGTCCGCCTCTCCCGCTAGTAACAAATAAAAATATAAAGCAATATTCATACGCAGTAAATAACTAATAATTGCAGACATCTTTATTTTGCTGTTAATTATTCATTGTTATTATCAACAACGAGAAGGAGAAGTCAGAGTTATCGTAAAGAGTAAAAAAGCAAGAATTCAAAGCCATGGTATGAAGAACAAGTAATCCTGTTACTATCGTATCATTTTTAAAGATCGCAATAAAACAGCAAATTACCCACAACAGAATTACTGAGAACAGTTTACAATAACTATTTTGTAAAATAACAATAGTGTAAAATAACAAAAAACACTATATATACCATAGATTCCGTTTTTACTGAGGTTATCCTGATTTCACCCACTGTTCCTGGCTTCTTGGCCAGTTTCTTTATTGTTTCCTGTAATGCATAAACGCGCAAAAATGGATGCGGATATTTTGATTTAAGCCTATTATACATAATTTTTTGATCGTGTAAAGTGGTCAGTAAATGAATAAGAAGATAAAAGCTCTGAAATAAATACAAGTGGTACAGAATATACACAAATTATGTTGATCCAAGAAGGTCCACACTAAAATAGTAGAGATAGCTTTTTTCATCTGAATATAGAGTTGTTTTAATTATTTGTAACAAAGTGCCATCGTTTATCTCATCTACATTTGTCTTCCTTACTTACAACTTTTTATTCTTCTACTTATTTATATCAGAATCTTCTCTTCTTTAGCCTTCTTCTACTCCTATATCCACTACCTTTATACTCTTCTGTCCATCTATATTATTGTTATAAATAGCTAACGTAGATATATTTCAGGAGCCAGCCTCTAAAACTACCGTCTCTACTTACTATTTTTATAGGTGGTAGAGCCACGCTGAAGTTATTACTGGTTTCAGCATGAATGGGTCGGCTCGCCCGGGGTAGTACAGAAAACCGACGTGAAGTAACAGTGCTTGCATTGTTGCGTTTCGTTGGGTCAGTGAGAGCGCCGGAGCCCCACCTCCCTTGCCCTTCCACTTTCCCCTTCCCCTTCCCTTACTCCCCCCCCTCCAACACAGGCTGGCAACACACTTGCGACTCCCCTGGTGTTGCAAGTGTCTATGGACGATGGTGATCACTTAACATCAGGTGACCCAACTGTTCGTTTGCCTCCTATGATAAATAAAATAAAATTGTGCTACAAAATCGCGGATATTTACTAGTCTCATTATACTATTATCTCAAAAACAATAGTTACACAGTTCTGTTATGGACATAACAAATAAGATACGCTAATATGGAGTTTGTTATTGAGAATTAAGGTATAATTTGAAATAAATACTTCATAGGCTATTTTTAAGGTTACCTTTCACATTCATAGCTTTCGCTTAAAGTAATTCCCCTTTCGTGTCCTACTTTTATGATCTCACCTTAACCTTACAACATCACGGATTTGAATAAAGTTACCAGATGAGATTCAATTCAAGATTTCTTATTCAATTAAATACATTACATACGTTATACGTGTTATGTAGATCAAAACTACCCTTAACAGTACTTTATTAAAATGGATAGCTACATTGCACCCGTGTGAAGCTGGGGCGGGTCGCTAGCTCTAAATAAAACAATGATAAATTTTCTGTTACTCACGTATTATTGTGAACCATGATTATTGACAAATAGTTTAGACCGACAGAATATTTGATAATGTACAGGTATAATTATTTGTGAGCAAATTTGATTCAGTGTTTCTTTGTGTCGTCTGTTATCGGAGTGAAACAAAGAATAATGAATAAGAAAGTATATTACAAAAGAACTTATCAAAAATCTAATTTCAACACGTACAAATGTAGCTGTATAGTATTATATATGCCTGATGTTTTTGTTCATAAGTCATCAATATAAAGAAAATTGTTTAACAAAGTATGGACATTGCACGTGGATTTTGATATGAATTTGCTGCATTTCGGTAAACCTGATACCACGGCGATGACACAACACTGACTAATGTAATGCAATAATAAAACAAAACACGTGTAACCGATTGTCGCCATTATACGTTAATCTGCAACATATTTTAATTGATTATAAATGTTGTATTTAAATTTTATACAAACAGTATCAATCGACGACAGGTTTAACCATCCGCCAACGATGGATTCAACACTCAACCGAGGACGCGATTTCTTTGTTCAGTGCGCCTCCCATCAATTCGTCAGAGAGGGTCAAGGTCTACCCTCTCCAGACTATAAGTTGGGGCCCTGATGAGGGGTCAACACCTAATGGGTCGGGTAGAAGCATTGCACATTCCTGCTCGCCCGGCTAAATGGTGACAAGAAGAACACCGAGGGGGTTTAGTCAGTACAAATCAGGCATTCTCACCTGTGCTGCCCGGCTAGGTGCAGATCTCCAAGAGGATTCCTCCACGAAAAAAAAAGGACGCGTTTTCTTGTTTACTAATATGTCGCTCTTTCTATAACTAATTTCAGATTTAACTTTTTCAAGTAAACGTGGCGCATGTAAAATCAAACGTTTTTTGTTGCAGTGAGACGTGGCAGTGGCCAATCAATTCCAGACGGAAGTGTTTTTTTTTTCGAACTGACTACACTATTGCCCTAGCAAGGCCTTAACAGCTTCACCGCAAAGTATCATCGATTATAACTTTTAATGATGGTTTTCCGTAAAGTAAATACCTTACGAATAAAGTATCAGTTGATAGCGTATCTGAAAATCGAATCGATCAACATAGATTCGTATCCTTGCTACTGAGACAGGGCTTTCGGTAAACTAATACATCGTGAGTTCATGACGAAACCATGGCATGGTGGTAAGGCATTTTCTAAGTCTACCTGACTGTTGGTAGTAGCTACACTTGAGAGCCAGTTCCCTCTAGCTTTAGCGTGTTTATCATCTCAGACTACATCGTCATTTCTTACTTTCTTACTTCGAAGGCTCTTAATATTCTTTTTTATAATAGAACGAGACGATAACGTCACTTTGTCTGATTTATGCCAAAGAGCAGCAAACAGGCAGACGGCTCATCTGATCTCAAATGGTTTCCGTCGCCCATGGACACCTGCCAACCAAGGGCGTCACCGTTATGTTGCCAACCTCGAAGTGTGCTTTTTAATCCTCTTTTGAAGAGCTCCATATCATAGCCTTTTTTTTATTTACGTGCGGAAACCCCTTATGGATATGCCACCCTCTCGTACTCAGTCGTAACCCATGTTCCACAGGAGCCTCTTCATGGCCAACCCCTGTGGAACGCCTCTTCTTGTCGTACGTTGGATCATCCGCCCGTCGACATCCACGTAGGCGACCTCCCTATTTTCGAGGTAGGCCTCCAACAGCCGCCGCAGGTACGGGGGCACTCCGAAGTACTGGAGTGCCTGCCATTTAACTCCGTGTGGCAGGCTGTTGAAGGCTTTGGTGATGTCCAGATAAACCGCCAAAACCCTCTCCCCCTGAGAGATCGCCTCTGTGGACAGCGACTTCAGAAGGCACAGGGCGTCTACAGTGGAACGCCCTGTCCGGAAGCCGAACTGCGCGTTCACTAAATTCGACCCCAAATCATCCAGGTGCTGGACGACCCGGAAGGAGACGATTCTCTCCAACGCCTTCTCGGCGTTGTCCAACAGGACGAGAAGCTGATACGCAGACACGCAGTCCGAAGGACGGCCCTCCTTCGCAATCAGGCAGAGCTGCCCAAGCTTCCATGGCCTGGGAAACTGTCCGATCGGCAAACACCGGTCCGACAGATCCCGAAGCCACCCCCCTAGCGCTAGGCCGAGCACTCGACCCGGGACCCCATTAAGGCCGGTTGCTCTCCGTCGGATGAAGAGGCGTTCAACGGCCCTCCCCAACTCCTTCTCCGTTATTGGGGGAAGACCGTCGAACACCTCCTCAAATTCCGCCCGAGGCGAAGCCATATCGTAGCCCTGGTGGAACTACCAGATAGCCCATTCCACAACACTAGTGTGCGCATAATGAAGCTTCTCGAGAACTTTACGATTGTTGCCATCATGTTGGGCTTTAGGGTATTTTGATGAGCAACCAGCCAGCGGGTAGTGCGATTTTGGAACTGCCATGAGAGCATGATAAGATTAGGCATAGTACATATAGATGGACAAAGCCTTTTGGGCGTAGGATATGCATTGACTTAATCCGAACCGCGACAAAAAATTATAATTTTGGTGAGTTTATCGCGATCCAGACACACCTGTAAATTCCAATTAAAGAGAATTTGTGAAATATTCCGGATCAACATCGATCCATGAAGGGTTTAAAAAATCTATGCGAATTGAAAGCGGCTTTTAAGGATAGTTAAAATTACTGCTTCAATCCGTCTAGCTATCAATGTAAACAAAATTCTTATTAATAGGTAAATATAATTATTGAAATTGAAAGTTACTTTCAAATACGGTGATTAATAATAGTTAGGTTTATTTATCGTTTGAAATAGTGTTAAATATTTGTATGAAATTTTCTTGAAAAAACACGTTACTGTTAAAAAAAAGATTATGAATTCATAATGTTTAATTTGATATCCTTAATCAGCAAACTTTGTTTCTCAAAAAAGCATTTCCAATTTTTGTAAGAAAATTTCGTACAGGTCTTTGGAGAAACAACTTGTTTTTCTTTACCAATTGATTGATTGAGAATTTTATACAATGTGTTAATTTCTTGTTGATATTTGTGCATTAAAGTGATTGGCGTTAGTTACGTTATTTTGGTGTGTAAGGGGTGTCGAATAACATCGAAGACTTGAGACATCCAAGCCAACCTCACCTGCGCGTGGTGCACCCTGCTGAATAACGAACGAGGCAATGGCGAAAGCGGGGTGGTAGCGTTTTACTGCCTGACTGGGTCGCAACCACTATGTATATGGCTAAAAAGCCCGTCATAGTGATTCGCTTCTGCGGGTCGCGTTTTGTGATCAGCCTGTGCATATCCAGCCTTTCGCAGGCATGACAGCGGCGACCGTTGATGGATACTGTGTCACTCGCTGTTCGCCATTGTTTCTGGATTGTACTGTGCTTACCATCAGGCATAGTGCAGTAATTTTGCCGTGCTACTATAAAAAAAATGTATTAGTTATTCTTAATTATTCACAAGCGTTAATGTCAACTACAAATGAATGGAAAAGAAAAATAACTGATTAGTCTTTTAGCGTGTTCGTTGTTAGTTTTCGATGACATTACACCAGCTATTACGTAAATGGGTGGCCATTCGTACGGTACTTCACCCTGTAGTTTGTCACATAATAACCGTGTATTAAATTGCTGCTGGACAGACGCGGTACAGTCATAGACATACGAATTATGCGATAACATTTTTCTATGAATTTGTACAAATAACGCATATTTATTATTATTTATTGGGAGTAGGTGGTCGAGGCACGCTAAAGCTATTACTGGTTTCAGCATGAATGGGTCACGACACACAGAAACACCGACGTGAAGTAACAGTGCTTGCATTGCGTTTCGTTCGGTCAGTAAGAGCGCCGGAGGCCCACCTCCCCTACCCTCCTTCAAACACAGGCTGGCAACGCATTTGCGACTCCCCCTGTGTTGCTAGTGTGTATGGACGGTTGTTTATCAAGTGACCCACGTGTTCGTTTGCCTCCTTTGATATAAAAATATATCGTTATTTAAGTTAAGCTTCTTATGGGAGGGATATGACCTGCTTATCGACACCATTTTTGTTTGACGAAAAGTAGTAGGAGTAAACACTGTGTCATTGTGTTAAAACACCGATTCTCGTCCGATCACCAAAGTTAAGCATCGTCAGACGCGGTCAGTACTTAGATGGGTGACCGCTTGGGAACACTGCGTGACGTCTTGCCTTTTTTGCCGTTCAGAATCTTTATCTCCCGTGTTTATCAACCGATCTTCTATACTTTTTTAGCTATTGAAGAGCTTTAATTAAAACAATATATATACAGTTTTATTCCTTGCGACAAAAGCGTTTGTTCATAAGTTTCTGTTCCTAATATTTCACATACATTTACTGTTCTACAACGTTCACTCTCTGGCAAAAATACTGAATAATATTGAAACAAAAAAATAAGAATTATAGTCGCATTACCTCCAAAAGATGTCCAACAGTATAATAAAAAAGCATCTATTATATCGCTTTGTAATAAAATATTTCTATTCATTTAATGTCTTACACGATTTGAAATATAGTTAATTCCAATATAACACAGAATGAAATAACAGTACCGTTAAATCATAAAAACGGTTCAACTATGTTTTTTTTTAATAACAGACGTATACAAAAACAGAATAGGGACATAATATATTTGATAACATATAACTGTAACGATGAGTTACCCAAATTAGTAAATGTAGTTCTATTTCTACCTGTTTTTGAAGTTATACTTCTTTTGGCGTGTTAGGGAAAAGTGATGAGTGTAAATTTTTACGATGCGCGCGCACACTGTCACTAAAAACCGACACTCAGAAGTTATTACGATGCGCGCGCACACCGTCACGAAAAACCGACACCCTGAAGTTAGTTATAGTCAAAATTGTGTTTCTTTGTATTAATACAAATACCTTTTTTCTATTGTTAGTGTCGTTTTTTCTACAAAGGTAGAATAAGGGGAAAAATAAAATATTTGAAATGATTTTTATCTTGTTAAGCCAAAGAAGTATAACTTCTAACACGTGTACATAAGTACACATACACTTTTTTATATATTAATTGAATATAGGTATCTATTGTAACGGAGAATGATCATGAATATAATATTTTATGCTATAAATCTGTTTGTGAAACATCTAATTATAAAATGGCTGTAAGGGTTAGGAGCAAGTCCTTGTCATATATATATTTCGGATGCCCATTTGTGGGAATAAAGTTGTTTGTAAAGTCACAGTTATTTTATTTCTGTGTTACAATAGTGTTGTTGTGCAATCTAACTGAGTGCTTGAACGCGTCTGACTTTCAAAGTATTTTATAAACATAATTCAATTCAAATGTGCTGATTCCCACATAATAAGTAGAGCGACATACAAATAAAACTTACGAGATTTACGTAACTGTCCAATGGTTTTACTGATATTTGTGACATTTTATACACGGAATGTATAACTGAAAGCTTATACAGTAACAATATTTATGGAGTATAGTCTGGACTCGATTCTCGTCCTAAATCAAATAACAAAATAGGTGCTTAATATATGACCTAATTATCTAGAAAAATACAAAAACTATACGCAATCCTCTACACTTCTATGTTAAAGCACAGTGTCAATGAGAGTCGGGGTGATTTCATTTTCACTTGAAAGTGAACGTGGGGACGGTATGAACAAAACAAAATAGTCCGTTTTATGATCGAAGGTTATTATCTCCGGGTCATCCCATACAGCTTTGGGCACCGGTCATTGTACCTAGCTTTATTACGATTATGTTTAATACTTTTGAAAGTCTTAGAACAAACTAAGGTTCTCCTTGTTATTTATTAATAATTGTTTTCATATTATTATTTTATATGTTAAATGTGACCATGAAGTATTATATCCTAGAATACTGCGAGTGATTAACCTTTCACCTGGTATATGGTTTCCGTTTAGTGGACTAAAATAATTGATAATGATACTTTCAGAAATAACAAAAAAAAAATCGAATTTATTCTCATGCGATTTTGATAATATTTTGTATACAGAATATATCATTCCAAAATGTACCTATGGCCTATGGCAATAATTATCAATAATACTTTTAACCGTCTTAACGAATCGTAAAATTTTAATAATGGGACGAAAACAATTATTTCATAATAAAAGAGGACACAGCCCCGGGCACAGCTAGTTCTAATACATCTAAAGAAACACATTCCGTTGAACCAGTTTCGGCATAGCTTTCACTTGTATTAGGTTGAGTAAAGTATATACAGTACTCGGCTTTAGATTTGGCACGTCTGAGAAAAGACTGAAATTGTCACTTAAGTCTGGTTTCATATAGGGTTATTATCGTCTAGCACAGTTATTGTGATGTGCGAAAGAGAGAGTGCTTTACAAAACCGAAGCAAGCCGGTCTTAGTAGGATGTCTCACTCTTCTCGCCGACATGCCAAATCAAATTACGGGTACTACATCCATAATAATAAAAAATACATTCGATTTGTTTAGGAATAGTGTGAAAAATTGACAGATGGCATAACGTTTGTTAAATCTATATTACCTTGTAATATTTCTCTTACTACTGTGCCTTGGTAGTTGATCTATTTGAGAGTTTACCATCCTTATTTGGAGTTGATAAAATAGATACGGGCTATAATAAAATCTGGATCTACAAAGACATTAATATGATTCAATGACCATTTATAAGCCAATTTATTCGTGAGAGCAATATTTTTTTTATAATTGTTATAAATTATAATATGAAAAATTATTCTACATCAAAATCAATGATAGCAGTTTACAATCATTTTTGCTGAAAAATAATGTAACAGCGTTCATTAATTATTGACTCTGACATTAACAATTATTGCCATCTATACCTATTAGTGGTATTGTAGTGTGATTGTTTTTTTTTTGTGTATATTACACTTCTAAGTTACTACGCTTATTATCATATATATTAATACGTTAAGCCTAAAGTTTATACCCCTTTTTAATGGAATTGGGCGAACGGATGAACGTGAAATTTGGCATAGTTAAAGTTTATATGGAGGAGAAGTGCAGAAACCTATTTATTTTATATAAAATGCATTAGAAGTACATTAAATTAATTAAAATATGCATTACTCACACTAATGCTTCAATTTTACACAACATATACACACATGTAAATAAAAAAGACATTTTGACATCTGTCAATAAAGGACATCAAAAAAGGTGTGAAGGAGGTTGCTATGCTCGATTGTACGTATTATTTGACTCTTACGTTCCAATTACCCTTTCTCATTCTACATTTAACAATGATATTATAACATACAACGATTATTAAAATATTTATCCCTTTAAAAAATCAATGAGCAGGGTCGAATGTCGACCACTGGGCGCCGACTAGTAATGTTAACTTCGCGATATTTAACCTAAGCATACTTTATTGTAGAAACTATCAATGTGTTATCGACTGTACTTTCGCCTTGGTCTTGATTAAACAAAACAGACCATTTGTATATGAATAATTTTCCGATGCAAACATGAACTGATAACGAGCTAAGTGATACAATTGCTTAATTATTTTAACGACTTTATTGCTTCGGTTAGTCCACAGTCTACTGAAAACCGATTAGGGAACAACAATAAAGTGTTGTCTGCAAATATATACGATATGCAAGATTAGTTTTACGTACTTTTGTGTTTCAATTAACAAATTTTTCAAATTTGTCTATTTTCTTTGATATTATTATGCAAAATGAAATTAGTTATGAAATACGATGTGGCGACGCAAAACACGAACTCTGCACTATTAAAGAATTACTCAAAAATATTTGCAACCCTATCTGTATAAACATAAAATTCAAATTGCTTTGTCGGCCACTCGTTACACTAGTGTTATGCAGCACGCGCGGACGACCTAGCGCCTTTTGATAAATGCCGCGAAACACACCGCGCCTGCGCCTAGTTCAATTTTTGTATTTAATAAAAATGAATATTTATGTTATAAAATAAATAAACAGTAATTATTTTATGGAACAAATTTGTAGTGCTTTATCTTTTCATTAGCCATAGCTGATTCCTGTCGTAATCTGTACTTTTAGGCATATAACTTATACAAACAATTTGGTTATTTCACATCCGCCAGGCGTCCCGTGACGGTTCCATCTTTTAAATAGTACATTTTTCGTGTTAAAATACATCAAACATCAATATGTATAGATAGCAAATGTACGTATTAAGTATATTATAGTTATCACTAGGTATATGATAAGAATATCTAATCATGTACTAATATTTAGAATTAGGTATATACGAACACTTATGATTAGATTAGATTTAGATATTTCGTTTTCATAACAAGAATGTTGAATACTAATCATATTAATTATAAACGAATTGTGACTATTTTAGACATTTTAAGCATTTGTAGCTGTTATGTAAATGCATAACTAATTTTATTACGTATTAGCTGTGCCCGCGACTCCGTCCGCGTGGAACCTAATGTAACAAACAGTGACTTATAAAATCATCTTAATGTGTTAAGTCCATTAAAGTAAGCAAATGCTTACTTTTCTCTCGTATTGTACTTAAGTCATGCCGTCATTAAAATTACAATAAATTTTGATAAAGTGAACCAATTTTAATGAAACTAAGACTACTAAATGTTACTAAACGTGAACGCAGTACTTGAGCAGTGATGCGTGTTCAATCAAACGGACAGACAGACAGACCTACAATAATTTTTTTCACAAAAATCTACGTTAGATTTACATTGTTATTATATGTATAGATTAGCAATCACCCGCGACTTTGTCAGCGTTTGTTATGTATTAGACTAATCACTTATGGTGTCGATGCAGTCAGGAATGGCAATAAATACTTCGTAGATACTGTCACTATTTATTTGGCCAGAGCTTCACCTTACAATACCTGTTACATTATAAGAATGCGTAGATATCACCAACATCTTGCCTTTTAAAGGCCCATCTATATAAGTCAAAGCGATTACTATTTATACATAATTTAAGTAACACAAAAATAATAAAGTATGAACAAATTAATGTTATTTAAGCTATACAACAATTTTATATAATTATCCTTATTTATGTATCTCTAATATGTTTCCTAATCTGTTTCGACATATAGATCAGCGACATCTAGCCTTTCATGGCCGAACTATGAAGTCAAAGAATATACTATTTATTATTCATAATGATCAAACTAATGATTCAATTCTATATAATGATATTCTTATTTAAGTCTTATTAAAATCTATATAATAATAACTATTCTTATTTATGTATCTTTATTATGGTGGCGCTTGTTTCAATGTATCTCTTAATATGGTGGCGCTAGTATCAATGTGTATCTCTAATATGATGGCGCTAGTGTCAATGTATATTTATAATATGGTGGCGCTAATATCAATGTTCCGGTCGTGTTGTAGTCTCGTCTCTTGAATGTGATGCAGCGGCACCGGAGGTGGGTGCTAACACAATATAAAACTTATTTCATATGGCCTATAGTATTCAGTGATAAGCTGGCTATTTTTTCGGAATCGGATTGGTACTCGACTGAATTACTACAAATAAAATATAGAGTTATAGACCGAAAAGAGTGACTCTTTCGGTGTTATTACAAAAAAGTTAAATACGTATTAAATTCTTGCTTTAAAAAGGTTTCGAATTAAACGCACCGCGCTCGCCCGAGGCAAGTTCGTGGTATCCTTTTTCGCAAGTCTAACCTAACGTAACCAAAGCGAGACAAAAGAGCAAAATGGCGTACTTTCAGCGACCGCGGTGCATTTAATTCGAAACCTTTTTAAAGCAAGTATTCAATACGTATTTAACTTTTTTTTATTAACACCCTTTTAGTTTAACGAAAGTTTACATCGAGTAATTATTGAGTGGCTTTGCAGACGACCATGATAGTGATCGTTGCGGATGGATTATAGATATCTCGATGGTGGCCGCCATTGTTTTAGGATCACACTGTGCTAATCATCAGGTGCAGAATGGTTGCTTTGTTGTTTTCATATAAAAAAAACCTGTCACTATAAGATTTTTTGATGAAAGAAAGATATACATCGTTCAATTTAATTTCTTTGCGATATTCGCTTTCAAATAATGTGTAATAAGCGAGAAATGTTAGAGTAATTATTAAAAAGAAAGGTTTTTAAATTAAAATGTTTCCCGGTAATACAAAAGTTTCAGTTCTATCCTGTACCTATCTTTACGATACAATACCCTGTTTTTTTTCTTCTAGGCCCCGTATTTCTGAAGGGAAACATTTACTATTTCTGGTAAATAAATAATATTTATTTGATATTGAAAAGAACACATTGGACCAACTTTATTGTATTATAACATTCCGATTTAGTGCAAAAACGTGAGTTGTCTATATTTACACATAAAATACGTTGATAAGAATATGATGAATGGGAATTGTTAAAACCTTAACACATCGTGGAATTCCACGTTACTGTATTATTCTCAGTAAAATGATAGTAGTAAGTGTAAACATTTATGAAATATTTTTCGTGTGACCACTTAAGTACGTGAGTTATCAAATAGCGAGCATCTGTGTTGTCTTACGTAAGATATATTATGTTTACAATGATTAAGCTGTTCGGTGTTCTGACGTCACGGTGTTGTCTAATACGTGTTTGTAAAAACCGTTAAACATACGATCGTGGTTAAAGAACAGGGGTTCCTAAACTTTAATGATAACAGAACACCAAGTAAATATCTTTTATTTTATGGAACCCTATATCAAATGATTACAAAATTTAGCTGTGTTATGTATTTAATGTATGGTCTATGTTTATGTGTGCACCCGTATGGATTATTAATAAAAGTCAATATGTCATAAGGATTAAGAGTTTATATTGTTCTTACACATTCATTGATTTGATTTGATTGACTCACTATAAATAATTAGACATAAACACGGATTTATTGTATACACGTATGTTTACAAATAAGTTTACAACCGGACTGGTGTACGAAACGATGAGTGAACCACAGAGTGAGTGAACTTTGACCCCTACATATCCATAGCGTGCACTCTATAGATATGCAAGTGTGTGTCCCTACACAAATCAACACTGCAATTTAGTATTACGCGTATATCTGGGGTAGCATCCAATCTTGACCTGTAATTGTTTTTTGTATAATCGTGGGCTAAAAAGGCTGTTTCACAACGATATGTTGTTACGAACGGGAGTAATGTCAAAAATAATTTTGGCGGAACCCTGATGACTATTCTTCGGAACCCCTTGGTTTATACTAGTCTAATGTTGAATTTTATTTATTCTTGTATAAATTGTGACTATCTTTTGTTTTTCTTAATTGGAATCTCATTATTTATGCATAACCCCTTTAGGCGGAGTTTTTGGCGGGATCGATGAAATCTATAAAGCGCACTCAAACTTATCACAGCCTTAAGACTACACTTTAAATTTATAGTTAAAAGCTTAGCATTTACTTAGCTTGCGCCGAGCTATAGGTGTTTGTAGGTGGCAGAGCCATGCTGAAGCTATTTCAGCTGGTTTCAGCATGAATGGGTCGGATCGCTCGGGATAGTACCATCCTCTCATAGAAAACCGACGTAAAGTAACAGTGCTTGCATTGTTGCGTTTCGTTCGGTCAGCGAGAGCGCCGGATAACCCACCTCCCCTCCCACTTCCGCCTAATCTCCTCCCCCAAACACAGGGTAGTAACGCACTTGCGACTCTTCTGGAGTTGCAAGTGTCTATGGACGGTGGTGATCACTTAACATAACATCAACCTGTTCGTTAGCCTCCTATGGTATATATAAAAAAAATAACAATATAGAAAATAAATTTTATAAAAAGCCCCTTCAGGCAAGCATAATTGTATGTAGACGGGTGACATAACACCGCAATTGTGTATCACTGAATTGTGGCCGTTATAAGGTAATTAGATTAGTAGTAAGTATTAGATTAATGCTTTTAGCATTAAATATGTATTAAAAATAATAGGTTTTACTGAAATTTAAACTAGGATTCCGAGAAGAGTCCAAAGTACTCACGATGGGACACTATATACGTGATTATTTCAAGATAAAACATGTCACGGGTAAGCTGTATGTTACTTAATTTGCATTTTAAAAAATTAAAATATAATTTTCTTTTCCTAACTTAGCAATATGACGCACAGCACTTATTTATCCAGTTGTAGCACGTTGGGACAACGCGTCAATCAACGTAGGTTCAAGTTCTGCAATGGGCAAAATGTAAGCCAAGCATATATGTTTCGACAACTGTATTTTAAGGCCAGTACGCGTTTAGTTAACATATTACACTTTTAGGCCACAGTGTAATTTATCATTTAAACGTCATATTATGATCAAACTCTAAACTTATTATACAAAAAAAACACATTACTTACAGTCACTAAGTCTTGGTAAAATATGGTTTCTGTTAGTATATAGTTTTCTATTTGTAATAACTCATTTCTAGTGGGTATTATTTCTTCATCATACATTTTTCCTTTATTTGCACAAGTGAACAGTTAAACATGTGTATTGTTCGCATGATATACGTATGTTTAAACATATGTTTAACACGTATTCATTCATATAATAAACGAATTAGTAAATAATATTGACTGTATGATAAATGATGTATGCACATACGGACATTGCGAACAACTGTTGTGACGTATTTTATTTCTTATCAACAATGAATAGCGTCTATACCTTATGTTACTGTTGATAATTTAAATGTATGAATTCGTGTTTTATTGAACTGTTTGTTAGAGAGACGCTTAATGACACAGCAATTAATGTCTAAACTTTTATCGTCTGAAGTTTTTCGACATTACTTTATGTGTAGATTGAAGTAAAGTGACAAATCTTTTTACCACTTTGGAACATTAGCTGCGCAGAACACAAATTTAGGTATAAATACGTATTATATTATATGCAGGGCTGTTTTCGTGGGGGCACGAGGGGCATGCAGCACCCTTAAAGTTAATTTCGAAAAATTTCTATATACACTGGAAAAAAAAATGAAAGAGTTGAAAAAAAAATTAAAAAGTTATTTTTTATATCATAGGATAGAACGAGGCAAACGAACCGGTGGGGCACCTGACGTTAAGTGATCACCACCTCTATAGACACTAGCAACACCAGGTGCTTTGCCAGTCTGTGTTTGGAGGGAGAGAAAGAGGGGGGAAGGGAGGTGATCCTCCGACGCTCTCAATGACCGAACTAAACACAACAGTGCAAGCACTGTTACTTCACGTCGGTTTTCTGTGCGTAATACCCCGGGCGAGCCGACGCTTTCATGCTGAAACCAGTAATAGCTTCAGTGTGGCTCTACCACCTACCAATTGATAACCTTTAGAAAATGTGGATTTTTTTAATTGGGCAAAGTTATCCAAATACAAAATGTAATCATCTTTCCTGAACAGATACAGCATCGCACAATCGTTCGTCTTTATAGTAGAGGTCGGACGTAGGGCACAAAAGCTATTAAAGTCGTAATTTTACCAAATAATTAACGCTATTCGATTTCTCTAATGAATAACAATTGAAATAAATAAATGCGCGTCTTAGATTGAACTTAAAGTTTGACAGTAAATTGTTTTCCATGTACGGGAAGTAACCTAAAACTGAATATCTCGTGATTTTCGTTATGAGAATTTTACAATAGTATCTTACTATTATATCAAGTACCCAAAACAACAATATCTACATTTATGCACTTTTTTAGATACAAAAAATTATCGATTTACATTTTTCGAACTTAACGTGCCCTAAAAGAAGAAGTGACAAAAAGGCCTTATTATATGTGTAACGTCGAGATAACCTAAGGATAAATAAATGCTTATTTTAGACCCCTATAACAATATTTTAACTTTGATTAGTAATAAAGTTCTATCGATATTATGCGCAAACCCGGACTTACGACCATATTCAGAGCGGCCAGAAAGATTGACGAGGAATTGAATTGTTATATTAACTTAGTTGCTAAGGTCCAAATTAATAATAAATAACAAAAGTCAAACGTAAGACGAAGCCTTTTAATTATTCTGGTTAGTGGTGACTTCAGTATGCCTTCAAACCTTCGATACAAACAGACAGTGTAGATTAGAGATAGATTGGAGTTTTGATTGACGTCATAATGAACACTTTGTTGAGATTTAAAATCAGGGTGCAGTGTAGTAGATAAAGAATACGACGATTACGATTTATGTAGAAGTTGACAAGGACGGTGAAAATATCGACAAAGAATGTCGATTCTGATGCAACTTCACTATCGTGTCCTTTAAATGCAATCTTAGAGATTAGATTATATGTTGAAAGACTGAAACGAAGGCTAAATTTAAGGTCCCAAAAATTAAGAATATTCGTTATTTCCTTTTTATGACAGGGTCAGTGTTTTTGTGATACAGTAGAAACTCGCGAACTCGAACCTCGATAAGTAGAAAACCTCCAAATCTCGAAAAAATGTTTTGTTCCTTTCTCTTCAAACACCAAAACCTCCATTACTCGAAATCACAACCCTCTATTAGTCGAAGTAATCAATGAATCCCTCGAAGCCCTTTTGATACATATTTTCCGTCCATAACTCGAAAAATGTAATTTCACCTCTGAATATAGCAATGTTTTATTTTACAACCTTTACAACTTGATCATTTGAGACTTACTACCTCTATAGTTCGAAGAAAAATAAGTTACCGACTTTAAGAATTCACCGACAATACACACCGTACACAATGTACACCGAGTATACAATGAATAAAATTATGTAATGTATCTATATAATGTAACTATAAATAGAATAAAATTTATGACTTTAGACGAATTTAGAGGCAAGAACTACATTGAATACTTTACAGATTTTTATAGAGCAAACCAGCAACTCTGAAGAACACGAATTCTCTGCTCTTTATACCTTAGACAATGTTATAGAACAACCGAATTATGTAAAGCAAAAAGAACTGACTTTTTTAATGCCATATTTTTTATATTTTAAGGATGTTTATGTTTAAATAAAGTTGATTTATAATGAATAAAGATGTGTGTGTCACCTGCAACTTGATTTTTTATTTATTTTATATCTCTAACTCAAAATTTATAAGAATGAATCTCAACCTCTTTATATCTAATCAAAATACGCCTAAGTCGAAATTTTCTATAAGTCGAAAACTCTATAGCTCGAATTTTTTGGCGTCTCCCCTGATGTTGGGCTTATAAGGCTCTACTGTACTTATATTATCTTAGCAGCAGAATATACATTGTAATAACGACAGACGTCTATTTTTATCGAATCGATTATCAGAACTATTTTAGTACCAGTAGTGTTAGTAGGAATTATTTTTAAAGACCGCCACAGATGTTAATAAACCCTACAGGTAAAACTTACTATGCAACATTTGCTGTCTTAAGATTCCTACTGCTTTGACTCTATAACTAAGAACTTTAATACTTGCTACCAACATCACGCCAAACTGTGTCGCAAACTGACACCAAATTTATATCAAAATCTAGAAAGCAAATTTTAAATAAGTGAAGCTTCAATAAATATATTTATTATGTATATATTGTAATATATAGCATCTAATACATGTAAATTGTACACACAGATATATCCAATCATGATAGTAACAACAGTAACAAACGTGACCAAAATTTAGTTGCAACTCTCGGGCTCCAAGTTTTAGTATCAATTGAAGATTCGATGTCAATTTGAAATGTTCTTTAGTGAGTATTTATTACGAAATGATTATGAGGTAATATTGTTACGTAAAGAGTGTTGAACAAATCAATAGCAACTTGTTTATGATAGCATCGTAACTCTACATATTGATATTTATCAATTTATGTATCAGATGACCCGTTGTTTTTCTTCAAACGTGAACCTTAATATAACTGGCGAAATCAAGTTTACTTTTAAAGAATTTGGTTTGTTACGTTTAATATTTACAATCAGTTTTCTTCGAACCTTTCCTATCTCTTAAAAAGATGGAGCATCAAGACTATCGTTTTAAACCGATTTCCACCCAACACATAGATACTATCAAACTGCAAGCCTTTAAATGCCGTTTGCATAAATCCATGCAAGCCGCCTTCGTTTGCTCTCTGACAACTCAAAGAACAAGTCGGCTTTTGGCAACAATAATAAATCGGCTGAGTGCCTTAAGCGTTCGCCTTAGTAGTCCGGTGAAGCTGTTAAGACCTTGCTAGGTAAATAGCGAAGTCGGTTCGAAAAAAAGCAACAATAATAATCCATACGTTGTCGACACAACACGTCAGTTAACAGACGGTCCTTATATAGACTGTAAAGATTATCATAGCCTTTACATTTCATTTTAGTATTAGCCTATATATGTGTGCGATTACTTCGTACAAAAATATTTTGTAAAAAAAAATACCGTATCTTTTTGATTACAACACTTCACACATAATAATTTTGGTTCAATATTAAACATAAATATAAATGGGTAGGTAAGTTCATTATATACTATGTAAGGTTCCATGGTGTAATGGTTAGCACTCTGGACTTTGAATCCAGCGATCCGAGTTCAAATCTCGGTGGAACCTGAGATCTCGCGAGTGGTCAATTTTTTAATTCGGTACTCTGTCCGTTATTAGAAAATATAATATTCTGTGAGAGGGTACTCTTATTCATTGATGAATATGTTGAAAGTTAACATTATTTCAATTATAATTAGCTGGGTGTAATGTATTATATAGATATTCGTGTATCTTATTTTACGCTAGATTAAATTTTTATTTTCGCTATGCTTCTTAACTGTTCATTTATAATAATACTATAGTTTATACTATAATTACAATTATAGCTAACCCGTGTCCACTTCTGTGGGATGTCAACATTTTTACTCGTGATGATACTATGAGTGTGATTATATAATGACCAATAAACATCACTTATGCCCGGTTTCTGAGATACTTATTTAACTATAAATAGTTATTGACTCAACAAAGTTATCCATAAGATAAATTATCAAATGGCCCGTTGAGTTTACTGACATTTATCGTATGATTGTGTGTTCAAAAACGAAATTTGACAAGTTATCGAACCGATAACAATATTGAACAGGTAAACTATAAATAAAGAACCTCAGAAACCTGACATTACCGATTTAAATTATATATTTAGTATAAATACCTTTTGTGACTTAAATATACAAGTTAGACATATGCTGTCTTTGACTTTTTTGTAGGCATTATCAAGCT
Organism: Antheraea pernyi; assembly: GCA_015888305.1. Classification (NCBI taxonomy): domain Eukaryota; kingdom Metazoa; phylum Arthropoda; class Insecta; order Lepidoptera; family Saturniidae; genus Antheraea; species Antheraea pernyi. The sequence goes on along the minus strand of MU160891.1, from coordinate 313,487 downwards.
CTACAACTTTTCTCTAGAACTCAATCATATAACTATATGATTGTAAGAATGGTTTTCGTTCGATCGTTTTTTCTCCGACTTATATTGCAAAATCCGACTACCACGAAAAAGTCTCTTCGTTTTTCGGGTTAATTATAATAATATAGCCTATAACACTCACAAATAACGTGGCTTTCTATTGGTAAAAGAATTTTCAAAATCGGTTTAATAGATCCAGATATTATCCAACCTCCCAAACTCACAAACTTTACCTGTTTATAATAATAGTATAGACAAACGAAATTTTCTTTATAGTACATTACAATACATATTTTATTGTAAAAACTGGTTATTACTAATGTGAAAAGAACTAAGTTTGTATCAACTAAGTTGTAATTCTTATCGCTAGTATCGGAATAAGGAAATTCAATCAGGTATAAACTGTTGTCAAGGTTCAATGTTAATTGACGACTCTTTGTGCAATACATACATCGATATAGAAGTAGAATAAACATTTATTTTATCTCAATATATACAATGTTTATAACGACATAAAATAAAAAAAATCGAGGCAGTTACAACGACTGTCGACAGAAGTGAAAACTCAATACAATATATCAATATTGTGTGTACATCAAACAGGCCTCTATAGTCCCTATACTATGCGTCGCTAGTCTGACGCAAGCTGCGCAAGCGCAATACGGCCGGTAGCCGATGACGTAGTAAGTCATGACGCGAAATTACAAACTTATCTCCTGCCAAAAATACCGCTCAACGCGCCTAAAGAAGCTTTCACTTCAATACATAAGGACAAAATATTATGACGAAAATACAAAATTAATCAATTTGTTCAATAGACTAACGAGATTGTCAACACTATCGACCTACATTGCTAACCCTAAAATGTCAACTATATAACAAAAAGCCCCGTCCGTCTAACTAACCCAAAGGCTCGCCCAAACCGCACCGGGACCGTCGTGTTTAATGAAAAAGCATCAAATTTCATAATTGATGCGAGCGTGACGTCTCGGCGAGCTGGTCCCGGAGGCCGCACAATTTATTAATCAGAAATAATAATTCACAGGTAACGTGTGTGGCCTGCGAGTGCGATAACTATCGTTCGTAATCGGAAGGGTTAGGTGGTAGGTTACATAAACTATGATTAAATTTAACTCGAACATCGGTTAGACATATTTTTGTTGGGTTCATTATTTATCGCAACTTTTAGCGTTAATATATTTGGAAAATGATGCAACTTGCTATGTAATTAATGAGAGGCATTGAGATTCAGTATTGATAATGTAACCAAACGCTTAGCTAAATTAGTTGATAGCGGCTGCAGTCGCCTTGAAGTAAAGCAACTCCTAATATTGTAGCAGGAGTTCGACAGGTTATCTACATTGATATGGATTCCTAAATTAGCATTATTCATGTACAAAGGAAAAGTTATACTATGATCCCATACTGTAAATCCAGATTATCATAATACTTTAAACTTATTATTGCTTTATATTATACAATATAAATGTAATGAATAGTATAAATAGATAATAATGATTACCGTATTTTATAATGGTATGATTTTATGATTGGAATTTCCTCCGATAACAGCACATATCGTTTAATGCGTATCGAGTAGATATTTGTGACGTTAGTAGGTGAAAATACATTTGTATATTAGAAACATTTAGTAATACCATATTACTACGATATACACACACGTAACTTAATGTCAGTAACTAGTTATTAAATGATTTCGAAACGGTAATTTTATAGACATATATATAGTTTCAAATTCCTGCTTCACGATAACTGACCTGCCCAAAACAGTCCATTGTTGAATATAAAACGATTAACGCATCGAGGCAATTACAGCAGCTGTGTAAGTTTTCTGTCACGTGACTTGAGGAATTTCTTAATTAAGATTTTCACAGGAAATATTATGTTTAAAACCTATCCTATTCTGACCGTTGCCAATAGGATTATTGTTATTTTAATTCAATTATGTTATTACTTTGATTTTCTAATATAATTTTACTATAATCCCATCATGGTATCTATAACGTTATGTTTATCTAGTTCCATTTTTACATGCTTCGAATTCCTTTGTCTGTATTAACCTTATATTAATATCCATATCTTAGCACCGTCTTTCATAATGTGTAGAATATAAATTTTATCTTTCGACTGGAATTACTACATTGCTTACAATTATAAGATTTGTTAGAATCAAGGTAAACTATAATTTAAACGACGTCTATAAAGACAGTGGAACTGACTGCGGTAGACATAGATTTTTATTTTAATCCTCGTATACACCCTCAAATCCCAAAGCACTGAGGTAGCAAAAGAGTTAGCCATTTAATTAAACTAATCAGTTAATTCACTAAGGTGTGGCCCTGACTTCATTGCGCATTTAAATGTATGGTAATTCATTTTATCGTTTATCTTTTCTTATCAGTACTCATGTACTCGTGTGTAGTCGGATTATAAACAGGTTTTATACGCCTTTTTTGAATCTTATCTTCGTTCATACCCAGGTGAGTTTGAATGTAATTATAAACTTACTTCATAATCGCTGGCGACGGAAACCGTTGTAAAAAAAACTCGCACTTCCTTATTTTTTATCTTCTTGATTATTCATACTATACTATTATAAAGAGAAAAGATTTGATATTTTGTTTGATGATTACAAAATAACTTTAAAAAAAAAGTTCTGTCACCTATTGACCTTCACTATTGGGTAAGATGGACTGTATTTTATATTCAATATCCAAATTAAAGCAAGCGAAGCTGTCAGCTACAAATAGTAATACAGTGTAATAAAAAATACAGCAACCTTGGGATATCTACAATCCAATGCAAATCGTTCCTTACGATATCGACGTGCAAGCTTCAGTAAGACAACCATGTGCTTGTGGTAGCAATTCAGTTGGGTGCAGAAAATCTACCAGCTCGTTTGATTGTTTGGTATACATCAACTAATTTACCGGATTTAACGATTTGCCGGATTGCGAATTTAAGCGCCATGTCAAGCGGGTTTTAGTGTCAAAAGGCTATTATAGGAGTGGATCAATATGTGAACGATGGCGATGTCTGGAATAGACTCATCTCTGTGCATCCATTAAAAACGATTGTAACATTTACTATTATATATAATATATTATTATTGTAAATATTATATATATTTGTTAAAAAGATAAACCAAATCGAGTTTCTTGCCGGTTCTTCACGATGACTGGGTTGTTTTCCGAAACGGTGGTAGTTTTGACGTTCATGAGTGCCTTCTTAGGGCTTAAATTGAATAAAGTGATTTTGATTTGATTTGAATTCCGGAACTCATTAATTTAAACCTTCCTAATATAGATAGTGTTAGAATTGGCGGCGTCGATACACAGAGTCACAATGATCAAAGCCTGTCCTACGGTAGCCAAAACTTGGAAAAGTTGATAAATTTACTTTGTCAGTCCCACTGAGAATTATCCTCCATAGAAATGTGAAATATAATTAGTTTACTGGCAGAAAATTCCATCAAATCAAATCAAAAATACTTTATTCAGTTTAGGCCCTAATAAGGCGATTATGAAAGTCAAAACTACCACCGGTTCGGAAAATAACAGGCAAGAAACTTGATCAGGTACATCTTTTCAATATATATATTTCGAATACATTATACGTTACAATACCGTTTTTAGTGGATGCACAGAGATGAGTCAATTCCAGACATCACCATCGTTCACATATTGATCCACGCTATAATAGCCTCTTGACACTAAAAAGTGATTGATCATAATTATAGACCAAAATAAATGAATTAATTAAACAGTTACAAAATTAATTTGAATTTGAAATTTCAGTGCAATTTAAATTACTCTGTACGCACTACCGATTATTGAAAATCTGAAGCTTGCAACAAACAATCTTCAATTGTAACAATTTTATCATTTCTATTTCTTTTTCTATTCTTTTATTAATCAAATAAACAGATATTAAGCTCACCAGTATCTATTAAACAAAGGAATAAAGAAAATCGGTTAAGAATCATAGGAGGAAGATCTTATTAACTGTTTTCCCTTTTTTATTGTCCTTATATATCATCATAAGAAATTGTCGTTTGTAAAAATTTATTTAAATATTTAACCAATAATGGGCACCTGATGTAAGTAATCACCGCTCTCCATGGATACCTGTGACACGAGGGGCATCACAAATCCTTTGCCGGCCTTTGAGAAAATAGTAGGCTCCTTTCTTGAAGGTTTGTGGGTTATATTGGCCCGGAAACTCCAACGCCGCGAGTTCATTCCAAAGAGCTGACGTACATGGAAAAAACGCTAGCGAAAACCGCACAATAGATGACCTCCAACCATCAAGATGGCATGGATGTAATTCTTCATACAAATTAATTACTTTTTTTAGTACAAATATATTTTAATATGATATTTTCTTAGTTAAATAAATAATTAATTCCGTAAGAACAGGAAATGTATCATTAAAACAACAATAATTGGATATTTCAATAATTAATCTCACATCCATTCTCATAAAGAATGTAACAATTTAGTAGAAAAAAATCAGGTTCCACCGAGATTTGAACTCGGATCGCTGGATTCAGAGTCCAGAGTGCTAACCATTACACCATGGAACCGTGTTCGGTAACGCTGAACAAAGAATAGTTCTAGTATAATCTGGAATATGCATATATAAAATAATGCCAGATTATTTTAATTATACAAGTGGTAAACCTTCATGGTTCTAAAATCTCAAGGTACAGTTAATAGAAACACTTCATTTAACTAGTGGGCGCCCAGTGGTCGACATTCGACCATAGTTCATTGATTTTTTAAAGTTTGAACTTTATTAGGGTCAACATACTTCTATAATCAAAGGTTTTTATCATGGTTACTCAGTTATTATAATAATAGTTGTATGTTATAATATCATTGTTGAATGTAGAATGAAAAAGGGTAATTGGAACGTAAGAGTAAAATAATACATACAGTCGAGCATAGCAACCTCCTTCACAACCTTTTTTGAAGTCTTGAAGTCCTTTATTGACAGATGTCAAAATGTCTTTTTTATTTACGTGTGTGTATATGTTGTGTAAAATTGAAGCAGTAGTGTGAGTAATGCATATTTTAATTAATTTAATGTACTTCTAATGCATTTTATATAAAATAAATAGCTTTCTGCACTTCTCCTCCATATAAACTTTAACTATGCCAAGTTTCACGTTCATCCGTTCGCCCAATTCCGTTAAAAAGGGATACAAAATTTAGGCTTCACGTATTAATATATAGATAAGTTTGCATTTCTAAAACTTTATGTGTAAATTATATTTTTATTCTGAAAAAATATTAACAGATAGAGGGATAAATCAATTTTTCTATCTATAACGATTGAAACCTCATTTTTATTAGACCTGTATTTAATGTTAAATCATATGTTTAGTATACACAAAAGAAAAAAATACAAAATTAAATTGTATTGAGTTAAATTGTTTTAAAAGTTTAAATAATCGTTGATGGTATTCTCATAGTTATTTTTTTATAGATATTTTTAAGCATTAATCGAATTTCAACCGTAGTATATACATATAGTGTACTAGCTATTGTTCACGGCCTCGCTTGCGTTATTGTAGATTTTGAAAATAAAATACAGCCTATGATATTGAGAACGTAGGTCTCTAGAGGAAATTTTATTATCGGTTAATATTTTTTCAAGTTTATCAATTGGAAACAAAGAAAATAACTTTTTTTAATTCACAATGAAGTCTAGATAGTTTAGATGATCTCAATTTTAGATAAAACCGACGTGACCTTCGACGCGGTTAGTAGGTTCGTGGACGCTCCGGTGCGGGAAAGCAAACGAATATAAAAAAAAGAAAAACACCCAGTAGTTACTCACAGATACGATTTTTGAAGTAGGTATACAAGACATTACGAGAAAGCAAAAAAAAGGAGCGAACCAAGAGTATGCATAGCAGAAGATTTTTTTTAGATTAAATACAATATCTGAAAATTTAAAACGACAAAAAACACAGGTTCCACCGAGATTTGAACTCGGATCGCTGGATTCAGAGTCCAGAGTGCTAACCGTTACACCATGGAACCGCGAATTCTACTTTTGAAAATTGGCTACAGTTATTTGTTCTCATAATATAATACTTAGTGTAATTTTTACAATTGGCCATAATAATAAAAACATCGTGTTTTCGAACACTTCTCAATATGTAACGATTATAAACTAGGCTCTATAAAACTAATAAGACTCTGTTTTAAAGAAAACACGATTATAAGCGTAAAGTAAAATAACTTTCAATAAAATGTGGAGTATATTTCTTTTTAAATACTTTTTTTTTATATCCTAGAATCTCAATAATCAATTCTAAATTCAAATTACATGGAAATTATGTACATTCTTACAAAGAAAAACATTTATTTATAGTTATTAGTATGAGGGGTATTTTTTGGCGTTCATCCAAAACTTTAATTTGTATTTTATAAGAAATTGTATAGTTAGAAAATCTGAATAGAGTTGACAAACTTTTTCGGTACTATTCATTCCTATCAAGATTTCAAGATATTAATTTTTTTTTATAATTTATACTAGCACGGCAAAATGACTGCACTGTGCCTGATGGTAAGCACAGTACAATCCAAAAACAAAGGCGACCACTGAGAGACACACTATCCATCACCGGTCGCCGCTGTCATTCCGGCCTGCGAAAGGCTGGATATGCACAGGCTGATCCCGAAACGCGACCCGCAGAAGCGAATCACTATGACGGGCTTTATCGCCATATACATGGTGGTTACATATAATTTACAATTTCATTGTTTAAAAAAAGTTCGTATGGAATTGTAATATGTATAAATGACTAGTTGTACGTTGTTGTTTCACTCGCGTTATATTTTCGACGAGTTTCGTATTCAACAACTTCCGTAACGTGACCGCACGTCTATGTCAATGATTAGGTGTAATAGGTGTTTACAGTTCGGACTCAGTCCGTCTCTTTTTAATAATGCTCGATGTCCGTTAGACAACCATCCCGGCCCTGGTCCCTTTACTCCACACCGTACCACACGGCTTGCTCGCAATATGCTGAGGTGGTCCTCCGGCGCTCTCACTGACCGAACGAAACGTAACAAGCACTGTTACTTCAAGTCGGTCTTCAGTGAGAGAGTGATACTACCCGGGCGAACCAATGTATTCGTGACTCGTGCTGAACTCTTCAGCATGATCTACCACGTACCGACTTTATTAATTTACGCACAAACTACTGGGCTGTTAAAATATACATGTGAGTTCTTTTTACACTATAGGTAAGCACTAGGCAAAGATTTTATAAAATACACTACGGTGTTTAAAAAGGGGATTAAATTTAGTATGAAAATCCGTCATTTTTCCGTCAATCAGTTATACTTTTATACACATATGTTAAATAGACAATTTTATTTTTAATTTAGTAGATTATAATATATAATATTATAAAATCAATGGGATTCGAGTAATCTATATTTCTGTGTATATTATCTGTTCCGCAAGAAATTGTACAATGGAACACTTTACGTAGTACGTTTATAATCTAAGATCTTTTTAGGAAGACCTCTATATCATTAATATTATTAACAATTATAATGTGGAATTGTAAACAATAAGCTAATAATTATTTCTCTTATTAAAAATAAAGAATGAGTTGAAATCTTGCAAAATTTCATGCAGACAAAGTCGCGGGTAACAGCTAATATTATAATAAAACTGTAACTAGGTCAGATCTGTACATTGAATATTTTTTGAAAATTATAATCGGGGTAGACTTTGTTATAGATATAGAAATAAAAAATAATCCTTTTACAACTTTTGTCTGTCTGTCTGTCCCTGTAAATACATATCACGCTGAAAATAGTAAACCAGTTTTGACGAAACTTGACACAGTGATAACTAATATTATAAAGTTACATCTAGGATCTAGGACTTTTTGTCCCATAAAACGCAAGGTGTTCTCCAGGATATCAGATGGGAGTAAAAAAATTGTAGTTAATAAAATTCTTGACGGAATTTGGTATTTTTTTATGCTATATATAGCAGACAGATTAGCTAAAAATTAAATACTATATTTCATATCGCTATGCTTCTTAAAAAAAAAAATAACAAAAAAAAATGTCCGTTCGATTCCGAGACGACGCCTTCGTCGGCCCGTACAATGTATAGTATATTATAATTGAGCTACGGCAACATGACGTTTCTTATGACGTGTCGTAATTATTGACCACATATGAAAAATATGTGTTAACGAAACTGTCACTTATTATCTTGTTAGATTTATTTTATTGTATAAAAAAATGTAGTCTAAACAAAGGTGTCATAACTTTTTCCTAAAACATAAACATAGATAATAGTTACATTGCTTTGTAGAAGATGAATCTCAATTAGAGTTCTGTCAGTACGTGTGCTGTTTCGATATTTCATAAAATTATCTATCTAAATATTGTTGAAGCTTGAAGTAATTGGGATCAGGTTTGTGAATCTACGATTAAAATAATATTATAAAAAGAGGTAAAGTTTTGTTTCGCTACAGATTTTTTTTTTTCCGCAAATATATATTTCCAATAATTAAACACAATAAATGTAATTAAAATCAGTAAAAATTTTATAATTTGGCGTGCGTGAACGGCTTCAATAACAAGAATAAATAAAATCTATAACAAAAATATTCATTACTTTTACGAAAAAATCCGCGAAACTATATATGTAAGTTCAATATCTCAGTCAAAAAAGTGGTTTATATGTCAAAAGTAAAATAAATTTGACAAGATACTTCATGGTTGCAGATTTCACATATATATACTTTACAAATTCCTATAAAACAAACAACTAAATCACAATGGAAATTTAATGTAGATCAAGGTTACTTTTTACAGTAAAGTGATGAAGTTACAAAGAGTACTGGGAAGACATTTATCGGTAATATATGTAGGTTAGTTTTTATCTTAATTGGACCCGGTAGGTGATGCTGCGAACGGGTTCTAGGTTTATTTTAAAAGATTTTTCACATACCAACTGGTTATATGTTTGACTGAGTGCCTGGATAGCTTCGATTCACAATTGGAAGATGTCGCTGCAATCAGGTTTTAGGTTTTCTAAGATTATTTGCGTTTAAAAATACAATTGAAACCGGTAATAACTGATTTGGTGCAGACGAAGTTGCTCGGGTCAGCTAGTTATAAAGTAAATCTTACCTCAATCTAGAGTGACATAATAAATCTCTATATGAAAGTTATATAACAACCCTTTATTCTAAACGATATGTTAAAAATGGAACGTATAAAGTTTTCTAAAGTGGCAAACAGTCCCGAGACGACCCACGTTTATCCCTCATTGTAACTATATAAGATATTTATTGGCGGGAAATATTCGAAAATGGAACGACTCCTTGGCGGTTACTAGACGTCGCCATAACGGGTGCACGTCCGCTACCATTCTACATTTTTATTTTGTCAATATTTAATGTGATACCCGGTAGGAGGCGATACAATGGATTATGTTACCGGAGATATAATATTGAATTTTCAAAAAATACTTGTTTGCAAGTTCTATTGAAGGGAGACGTAATCTACCAATTTGAACAGTAAGTATATATCTATGGTATATTTTCTGTAAAGATCTAGTCAAACCACACAAAGCAAAGATATTAGAAACTAGTCATAGAATTAAATGCATTAAGCATTATTTTTGCACTGAAATAGTTTATTAAGACGTATTAACTAATTTTAGACATAAGTATTTTATCCTATTATAAGTAATTATAGTTAGAATTTTTATCTTAACTAATATTACAAATGCAAGCGCGTGTTTGTTTGTTTACGCGTTCACGACTTAACTACACAACCGTTGATTGTAAAAGTTTGCATATACATTGTCAGAAGTACGGTAAACGGCGTTTGGTATTCTTCACCTAGAAATGAAGTACTATAGCCGAGGGGTACGGCGAATCTACTTTAATGTGAGCGAAGCCGCGGGCGAACGCTAGTTTCCTTATAATCGTACGGATCCTCCTATACGATTCCTGCACACGGATGCCGTACATGAACAAATATATTAATTGCAAAGATCTGCCAAAAGAAGTTATTTTGTGGTTAGTTTTAACGATTTTTTGGTTCTAAAAACCTTTTAAGTGATATTATGTGTTTTGTCGGTAAAAACATTTAACTCTGCACAAAATCTAAATCGTGTTTATACCTAGATAAAATAATACTCAAAATGTTTTGATAAATTCGAACAAAGTTATCTTAAGATATATCAACGGATATCTTGCACGCTTATAAAGCTGATGTCCACGGCATACATATGCGGGCGATCGCTTAGCGACCGGTATAAAATATTGTTTTTTTATCAATATCCGAACAGACTGTACATTTATATTTATATAGACTAATAGCCACACAAGTTTCGGGTACAGTATCCCAATAGATATAGTACCCGTTGTTATTATATTTTTTCTCCGAAACTACAGACAATGTTTTGGCAAGTTCTTTTGCCTCTTCATTCATTCAAATTATCGTTCTGTATATTCAATATAGTTACAATATTCTTGGAAAGATAACCCGAACCCCAAGGAATTTTGTAAAACTAAACGAGCCAGCGCTGATATATTGACATGCTCCGTCAGTTTCATATGTAACATATCACTTACCTCTGATTTTAACGTAGCTAAAACTTGTAATCGGTAGAGACTAACAATAATGCTACTTAAATAAACTGCATCGTTCTTATACAAGAGAAGACAAACAAATTTGGAAAAGAAATATGTAAACAGAAACTCTTCTAGTACTAGAGTGCTAGCTTCAGCACTATTCAAGGTAAAGTCGAGGTGGTTATATGAAATATGAAACCGCTCTCAGCCGTCCGACCGCGGTCTGCAACCAGTCACATATTGATTGATTTACTGAATATTTTATTTTAACTCTAACGTATTCGCAAACCTTTTTAATATTCAAAAAATTAGTCATGCGTGTTTATAGATTATTTTGTAACGATCATTTAACTATATCTAAGTTTTGGCAATTATACTAGATGGGCCTCTTCACGTTTTGTGTTGTATAATTTTTTATTGTAGTATTTTATTGCGATTCCTGATTGTGACTATGGATGGTAATGTTTTTCAAGTTTGTGATTATCCCTTTAGAACGATCTGTAGCCTAAATGGCTGGACGATTTTTTTTATGTATCAGATGACGATAGATTAATTGTGTAAGTCACAAATCCTAAGTAGTATTTAAGTATGAGGTATATAAATAAAAAGTAAGGTTATATAATGAGGTTATATAAAATGTTACTTTATTCAGCAATTTTCAACGAAACAACTAATATATTAACATATTTTACAAAAAAACACAATTTTATCAGTTAGTTTTTATTTGTCAACATGAATATTTATTGACATTTTTGTTTTTTAAAAAATCAGTCAACAGTTGACACGGTTTTTTTCATTCGCTCCGCCAGTCACCGTTGACAAGTATTTACGGCCGTGAAACGAGATGGAGAAAGTTTCAACTACCCACTTGTCATTTGAGACGCAATCTACAAGTGAACAAACGAGGCTCGGACATGACCGCGTCTGTATCATTATTTTTTACTCCGAATTTTTTTTTTGTAGCTTCACTTTCTCATAATATTTTTTTTTAATAATTAATATGTGCCGGTGACTCTTTCTCTCTAAATAGTTGATCAGTCCAGATGAAATAGACGTCCGCTCGCTAGGACAGCTTAATCTGTAATTACTGAATTCTATCCGAATTCATAATTTTGGTATATTTTAGACTACCCTCGAAATACTACGTCACTCTTAATGACAAATAATTAATCATCAAATCATAAATAAAATGGAACGTCCGCTCGCTGCAGCAACTTAATCATTAATGACAGAATTATATTCAAAATAATTTCAAATATAAACTTTTGGTATATTTTGTTCTACCTTTGAAAAGTATATCCAATTTTTATTTTCGAATATTTCATCTAACACAAAGTAAGGTAGTAAAGTTACGCTTCTAAGGTATCAACCCTGTTGGCGATCAATTGCTTGGACACGAGACATTGTGCAACACAGCATCTGGACTTCGGGAACATTCCGGTATTTGGTGATATGTAATAAATACGTAGGTTTGGAATACCTATATCATAGCCATAAATTATGAAGCTAACACATTATTAGAGCTTATTAATTTTATTGATGAAGACGTTACTTTGCGGAAATCCATCATTGTATATTAGATTGGACGTTACTTTGCACTTCTGCCTGAAATTGAGTGGCTGCTGCTTTGTCTAAGTGTACGTCCAGAGTGGACGGTATAATCGAGCGGGGTGTCGCATGCGGCATTCGTGTCAAAAAGATGCATTAATACGTGTGTGTCCTGAGTGGCGCGCGAGCGTCGCTCTTCGACGCTACACGCGAAACACGCGACGCCCCGCTCGACGCTCGATTATAGCGTCCACTCTGGACGTACACTCACTGCAACACAGAATGCTAGTATCACAATAAAAAGTCAGTAGTCCGGTGAAGCTGTAAAGACCTTGCCAGGTCAATAGCATAGTCAGTTCGAAAAAAAAAAAAAAAACAATAAAATGTAATTAAAACTTGTCGTTAGTCTGTGGTTAATCTTGTTTAAATTACTTTTTATTGTGTTACTAACGTTTTGTGTTGTGGCGGCCACTCAATTCCAGGCGAAAGTGTAAAGTAATATTTACTATAAGGTTTAGAATTTATTAAAGTAAATCTCTTACAAGATTAATATTAAACAAAAGACTACATCTCTACGCTTCAAACACATATAAAAGAAAATGTTTCTTCCAGAATCAAACTTCATCCCCATTAACTTCTTCAACCACCGAACCCCAACCCCAGAGACGTTTACACGCAAACGATTTGTAAAAATGTCGCAACCGGCACGATATTGCGCGAGAAGACTGATGATCTTCACAAGAACTCTAGACCTTTTAATAAAATATTTACTACGGAGACAGATTACATGGATACTATGGGTTTTTGGACATACCTAAGTACTTACTATTGTTGCTATGAATCGATTTTTTTTTATCGAGACAGTCATAAGGACTGCCTACAGAAGTGAAATAGATGTGCTCTCTTTTGAATTTTCATATTAATTATAGTGTGAATAACAATATTTAAATTTCAGTATTTGTTTATTGAAATTATTAACAATAGTGTGCTTTTTATATCTAATAGCACTCGGAGCAATAATTATAAACATTTTTATAAAGTCTATTTTTTTTGTTGTCATACTAGTTATTTTCGCAATGAGATCATTTGGAATTGACAACATAAAAGGAGAGGGGTGATCGCAATTTGATACGATTCAGTACTCACTCCTTTGACGTGTTGTATGAGCATAATATTAAGTCACCATGATTTCTTAGTCCTGATATAGATATAAGTCAGAGAGTCGTGGTTATTTCAAAATGATTTACATGCTGCTTGTGGTAATTTCTAAGTCCGTTAAATGCCTTAATATTAGCAATCACAAAAGTCTAAAGTCAAAGTCTATTAACCAATCAAACGTAGCTGCCAAATATCAATACTATATGAACACATGCCTTTATAATACGCGTCGCTATTTATAGTGACGCAAGCAAGGCAAGCGGAATAAGCCGCCTCAAGCTTTTTTTCATTTTTTTTATATTGTAGCACGGCAAAATGACTGCTCTATGCCTGACGGTAAGCATAGTATAATTTAAAAACAATGGCGACCACCGAGTGACACACTATCCATCGCCAGTCGCCGCTGTCGTGCCGGCCTGCGAAAAGCTGAATATGCACAGGCTGATCCCGAAACGCGACCCGCAGAAGCGAATCACTATGACGGGCTTTTTCGCCATATACATGGTGGTTGCGACACAGTCAGGCTGTAAAACTCTACCACCCCACTTTCGCCATTGCCTCTTTTGTTATTCAATAGGGTGCACCACGTGCAGGTGAGGTTGGCTTGGGTGTCTCAAGTCTTAGAATGTTATTCGACACCCCTTACACCGCAAAGAGCGGTAGCATGTAATGACTCGAAGTTATAAATTCATCTCTTGCCAAAAATACCGCAAAACGCACCTTAAGAAGTTTTCACTTCAATAACATTGTCGAATCTAAAAATATTACGAAATATAATCAAGAATAGGATATAGTCTAAAAATGTGGTGGTAGACCTACCACCTTTCATGGTGGTAGATCCACGCTGAAACTATTACTGGTTTCAGCATGAATGGGTCGGCTCGCCTGGTGTAGTACCACCCTCTCATAGAAAACCGACGTGAAGTAACAGTGCTTGCATTGTTGCGTTTCGTTCGGTCAGTGAGAGCGCCGGAGGCCCACCTCCCCTCCCCTCTTATCCTCTCCCTCCCCTATTCCCTTCCTCCAAAGGGTGGCAACGCACTTGCCACTCCGCTGGTGTTGTTAGTGTCCATGGACAGTGGTGATCACTTAACAGCAGTTGACCCATCTGTTCGTTTGCCACTTATGACATTAAAAAAAAAAGTGTATACCAGCGGCTTTCGCGTCGTGAAGTTACCTAGTTATAGTTTCATCTATAATGGATTGAAAAAAGCAAGTTAGAGATAAGAAAGTGCTGTTCCCGAGAAATATAAATATATTTTTACTACCTGTGCCCGCGACTTCATCCGCGTGGAATCTCATGTAAAAAAACAATAATTAATAAAATCATTTGAATGTATTAAGTTCATTTACTTATCTACTTTTCTCTAGTACTTAACTCGAGCCGTCATTAAAATTACAATAACTTATGATAGAGTGGACCGATTTTAATTAAACAAAGACTAAATTACTGCCGAAGATATGATTTATGATTTTATTGTAAACCCAGTACTTTAGCAGTGATGTGTGTTCATACAAACAGACAGACAGACATTTCTAAAAATGATTCAAATGTATTTTAATACTTAGTCCTAGACACCGGCAATAATTTTTTTCACAAAAATCGAAAAGTTTAGACACGTTGCATTAAAATTTTTATTATATGTATACATTATGCGAGCGAAACTGATTGTAATAGCTAGTGCCATATAAATATGAACGTAAGGACACGATTTTTAAAGAAGAGTCCATGTGGTGAAGATTCGAATGTTAGAGGATACGAAACTAGACTGGATAAGATCAGACATGAATATATTAGAGGGAATCTTTAAAAAAATATATTTATAGGTTTGATCGCACCCACACTCTGTAACAATATTGTCCAAGATGGTAAATACGCTAAAATAGTTAAATAAAATTGACTCCCAGGTGCCGTTACCGGAACACACCCATAGATGCTTGTCGGCAGACTTTCAACTTGAGAGTGGTAGCTTGCCAGGCGGGCTTAGGAAAGACCGTACCACCATAATATTGTTTTTATCACGAAATCACGATGTTTTCCTTCATTAATATATTAAAAACGCACCACCTAACAGATTAACTCGTGAGTTTAACAGCACATCGAAACTAAATACAAATGTTGACTTATTCGCAGCAAACATCGCCATGTTTAGAAAGGAACTAAAAGGACGCGTTTTTTCCGCGCACGACAGTTCTCTGGAATGAACTCCCAGCGGCAGCGTTTCCAGAACAATACAATCTGCCTTTTTTCAAAAAACGAGCCTATTCCTTTCTCAAAGGCCGGCAACGCATCTGAGATTCTTCTCGTGTCGCAGGTGTCCATGGACGGTGGTGATCACTTACCATCAGGTGACCCGCATGTTCGTTTGCTGCCAATAGTATAAAAAAAAAAAAAAAAAGGAGAAATTGACTATTCATTATTGCCCGTATTCTCATTATATTAGATTAATTTTCTTTTCTTTATTTTTCCAATTAATCATATAAAACTCCGCTTCATATCTCAAATTACTCTCAGATGTAATGTTTTTGTTTTTTTTTCTGCCTCCATCATGTTAACGTATGACAGCGAACAATTATTACAATGTCTATTAGTGATCTGCTACTATATTTCAAATTTTGTTTGAGTTTGTTTACGGAATTAATTTTCTTAATCTATATCTATACTTCTATACTTAATATTATAAAGAGGTAGAGTTTGTGAGTTTGTGAGTTTGTGGGTTTGTGAGTTTGTGACGTTGTAAGGGGTAAGCTCAGGAACTACTGGTCCGATTTGGAAAATTCTTTTAGTGTTATATAGCTCATTCATCAGGGAAGGTTATAGGCTATATATCATCGCGCTAAGACACATAGGAACGGAGCAGCAATGAAGAATGTTGCAAAATCGGGGTATTTTTTCTTTTTCAGAGCTTCCGCTTTAGGAACTACTGGCCCGATTTGGAAAATTCTTTCAGTGTTATATAGCTCATTTATCAGGAAGGTTATAAGCTATATATCATCACGCTAAGACCCATAGGAGCGGAGCAGCAATGAAGAATGTTGCAAAATCGAGGTATTTTTTTCCTTTTCAGAGCTTCCACTGCGTTTTAGCGCAAAATAACCATTCCACGCTTACGTATTACCGCCCAACGAAGTGGGCACGGCTCGGCTAGTCTATAATATTAAGTAAACTCAGTGAATTTCTTAATTTCATTTTGTAACCCTAACTGTTTGCTCATTGTCAGACTAAGCATGCAGTCTACACCTCTAATTGCGGTGACACTTACCGTTACAAATTGTGTGTGCCTTATTTTAATAATGATCAGTGTACATTGTGTTGGTGTTCAATAAATAAATTGATATCTCTGGCTCATTTACAAGGACTCGAAAGTACGTACGCTTACCTGAATACGCTAAGCAGTGAACTATATTCGCTTCACATCGCTGGAAACAGTACCTACTAATGATATAGTAGAAGTTACCTTTATACGGCTAGTCTTATGGAATCATGGAATTCATATAACTAACCAAGTGATTGTAACTAATAAATGAATAGATGGAATTAACGTTTGAGGAAGACCGAAAATGGTTAATGAGGTGTCATGTGAAAAAATATAGTGAGTTAAACATGGGAAGTGGAAAACATATTGTGGCAACCCTACTCGGTCCAGGTTAAGGAAAAGATGATTTATGTTGCTTCTTTTGTGAAGGTATGAGGTGTGTTATCATAGAAGAGACGATCTGATACAAGTCAATGGTTGATACAACGAAAAAATTCTTTAAAACCTTATACGGCTCCATTCGGATATTACCAATCTATCTCGAGGGAAATTCTCGTATCAATATGCTAACATTTCCCTACCCTATCACTCGACGAGATGAAGCCTTCTCATCTAATACATCCGCCAGAGAAAATCTTAATCCAATACGGGGCGACAGCAGAATGATTTATATACCGTGCCTTACTGCTGATCGGGAGCGATAAGATCCTACTTTTTGATTATCGATTACATTGATTGAATAATTATTGTTTCTCAATAAATGTGCCCTAAATGTATATGCCAATAAATGTACTTTACTGTGGGGAAAGTCTAGTAAATAAACATTTCTTGCCGTTTATTCTGTAGAATCTATTCATAATTTAGGATATATTATGATACCATTCCCTAATTGCAATCCTCGTTAATCTCTTTGATCGCTCTGAATATGTCCGCAAGTTCGGGATTGTGCATAATATAGCGAAGAGTTTACCATAAAAAATAGGGCATTTATTTATTTCTAATTTGTCATTCTGTTATACATATATTATAATACGTATACATATCTAAATTTGTACTCTACGCATCTATATTCGAAGCAAGCAAAACGTTTGGCGAGGACTAATTAAATATTACAATGAGAAATATGGACTAATTTAATTTTGTACATTTATACAAATAAATAAAAATGAAGTGACTCTTTATAACTGTTTTTTTTTTACTAAATGAATGAAATAAACAACCAATTATTTTTAGTCTGTTTTTTCCTGTTACTTTCTGGAACGATTAAACCGATTTTGACGTGACTTTTACTAGCAGATAACTGATGTCATAAACAGTAACCCATGTTACCTTTATTTTAGAAAATAAAATATTGTTCAGTGGAATTGTAATCACCTCAATAAAAAAATTTGTCGATGAGCAGCATTTTAGCGCTCCAACTATGTCCGCAATATACTCAGCTCGCACTGTCGCACACACCTGAGCGCAATCACATTATCCCATGCTCTTCCATAGACATGATTTTTTGTTGATGCATAACTCATATGTAGACTTTGTACATTCGTCCAGTCTTTTATTAGCTAGTGAACTGGGTGTCTGTTATTAATTTATTTAAAAAAATATATATATTATATTTGTGTATAAAGAATAAATCTTTACGTGGGAACCTTTTTATTCACCCACGATTAGCTCTATCGAAAATTTTCTGCAAGGTATTTGAACGTCCACTCCTCAAAACCTATAATCAATTGTTCCAACGGGGAAAGATGGGAATTGTTATATTTTTAATGGTATTATATAATTAGGTATATAAGTACCACAGTCTTACTTCAAATTAAATAACGATATATATATATATATATATATATATTATATCATAGGAGTCAAACGAATAGGTGGTTATGATGTTAAGCGATCACCACCGTCCATAGACACTTGCAACACCAGGGAGTCACAAGTGCGTTGCCAGCCAGTGTTGGGGGAGGGGATAGGTGGAGGGCAGGAGAGGTGGGCCTCCGGCGCTCTCACTAATCGAACGAAACGCAACAATGCAAGCAATGTTACTTCACGTCGGTTTTCTATGAGAGAGTGGTACTACCGCGGGCGAACTGACATATGGCCTAAGATGATAATATGCTAAGCCTAGAGACGGTCTAGCTCTCAAGTTTTGTAGTCGGAACACATGTATATTGGTTACAAATTGGTTGAGCTTGAGGGTAGTAGCTAGTTAGGCGGCCATTAAAAAAAGCGACCAAAAAAATACACAAGATACGGCTTCAATCAACCTTAAACTCGGGCTTACTAACATTGGTAGATCATCACTTCATTAATGGACAAAAATGTCAATTATTAGTTCCACAGATTTATTTCCCAATATTGCATTTATTATAAGCCCTTCTACAATGATAGATAATCTGAACTTAATCTATCGACAGTTAAACGCAGTTTTATCGACTGCGTTCTATATTTGAAATATTGCCGGCGGCAAACTCGGAGTTCAATTAACGGCGGTCCGTTATAAATGGGACATGCCCTGGCGTCCGATTAAACTCAATCTCCTGTAATCCGCGACACGGGTTGGGTCATTTCAAATTTCGTTAAATAAATGTAACAGTTAACTTTATGTTCAGTTCTAATGAAAAAGTAACGTTTCATAACACTATTATTTTCTCTATTATGCATTACATTTTTTTTTTTTTCGAACTGACTACGCTATTGACCAAGCAAGGTCTTAACAGCTTCACCGGACTACTAAGGCGAGCGCTTAAGGCACTTAGCCGATTTTACTTTGACAACTAGCTCAAGGGTGCGCGGCACACCTCGGCTTTGGCTGTTGCCTGATACAAGCGATTCGCGACCTATCTGAGCTAACCCAAGCTAAGCTAACTATTCATACATATATGAGTTGTTGAAACATATATGTGTACCAAGCATACATACCTCAACAACCCTTATATATATTTCGTATCGGATAATATTCTAAACTATTTCAGTTTGATAAGGGAAAAAATAAAACCCTTCCACCTTATTATGTGTAAGCGTGTATGCGTGTACGTGTGTGGAGGTGATATGTGTAATGTTGTCGCAGTGATGTAAGATTTTGTGTCACTGTATCGCGCGAGCAGCGTACTCAAGGGCTCCACGCCGAGGGAACGGACCTAGGCTTGAGTTGCTGCCGAGGGGGGCCTAGTCTGGTGTGCGGGAGCGAAATTTACCCCCAGACCACGGCGGCGTGATCTGTGGTTACGCGGGCGTGGGCGTGAGCACGCTCTGTTTAGAGAGACAGGCTGGTACTGATCGGATTTCGTGCCGAACACTCTTGCACGAATCAAGTACACCGCCTCACGGAGTACATTTTCTCTAATTTTAATGCCGACCCGAAACGTAAACCGAAACGCACAATTGCAGTTTTTTTCGATGTTGCCAAAGCCTTCGATAAGGTCTGGCATGGAGGGCTCATCCATAAATTATGTAAATATCACGTACCCGATAAGTTAATACATATTATCCACGATTTTCTCACTGATAGGACTTTCCGCTTTAGAGTGGATGGGGAACTATCCCTGCCCCACCCGATACGCTCAGATGTGCCATAGGGCTCCATACTCGCGCCCTCGCTTTTCAATCTGTTCATCAGTGACCTACCTCGGTCTAAACGGGTCGAGGTAGGTTGCTATGCTGACGATACCGTTATTTACACTTCCAGCTTGCGGTCAGACTTTCTTAGGAAGCGCATCGAAAAGGCCGTTTGCACACTCGGTGAATGGTTTCGTCGATGGCGCATAGAAGTTAATCCTGATAAGAGCGCCGCGATACTCTTCGATCTTTTACGACGTAATAATAACGATGCGCTTCCTAAGAAAGTCCGACCGCAAGCTGGAAGTGTAAATAACGGTATCGTCAGCATAGCAACCTACCTCGACCCGTTTAGACCGAGGTAGGTCACTGATGAACAGATTGAAGAGCGAGGGTGCGAGTATGGAGCCCTGTGGCACACCTGAGCGTATCGGGTGGGGCAGGGATAGTTCCCCATCCACTCTAAAGCGGAAAGTCCTATCAGTGAGAAAATCGTGGATAATATGTATTAACTTATCGGGTACGTGATGGATTTATGGATGAGCCCTCCATGCCAGACCTTATCGAAGGCTTTGGCGACATCGAAAAAAACTGCAATTTTACGTTAAACGTTTCGGTTTACGTTTCGGGTCGGCATTAAAATTAGAGAAAATAAGCGTCTCAAGCTTAGAAAGTCCCCAGGTCCCGATGGAATCAGGAACGAGGTGCTGAGACTCCTTCCTGACCATATCATAGCTCTATTGGTCTGCATCTTCAATGCGGCCATGTCCCAGGGCCACTTTCCAGCCGCCTGGAAGAAGGCCGTAGTGATAGGCATACACAAGCCCGGCAAAAAAGCTACGCTTCCCGATAGCTATCGCCCGATCAGCCTGTTAGATACATTAGGTAAATTATACGAGCGGCTCCTTCTGAACCGTCTCCAGGTCTCGATTACAGATTTAAAATTAATACCACCTGAGCAGTTCGGATTTCGTGCCGAACACTCTTGCACGAATCAAGTACACCGCCTCACGGAGTACATTTTCTCTAATTTTAATGCCGACCCGAAATAACCCCGCGTTCGATACTATAGATAAAGCAGAATGTCTAGCCGCGAGTTTAGAGAAACAGTGTTCGCCAAACACTGATAATACTGATGCTATCCATATCGGATCGATCGAGTCGTCGGTAGAGCATGCACTCGCATCTCCACCCGCGGATACCCTAACCTCGATAACTATTCTGCTTTATCTATAGTATCGAACGCGGGGTTTATGCATTACATTATTGTAAACATGAATATGCTTATGTTACTTTTTACATTATATAACTATATAATTCCAAATGAATTATCAGTCCTTATAATTTATAAAGAAATGTCCTCGTTATTGTATATTTTAATATATATATGCTTTTTTTATTTTATTTTCGGGATTCATTATGAATCTATTGCCAATTCAGTGAGACAAGTTACTAATTTTAGCTCCTACGCAAAAGTTTTTAGCAATAACTTTATGTAACGCTTGTTTTATAGTCTTCAGGCTATATCAAAACACTGTGCTGAAGAGCACAAACTGTGATATGCTAAAGAGAATCGGTTAGTTGAAACAGAAAATTTGGAGAATAGTTTTCTCTTGTCATTTGGGTGCGTAGCAGCTAGTTCTTATCATTCTTTTCAAAGTGAAATGGGGGTTAAAATAGTACTGTTACGGCCTATGCCGTAACGCGGAGTGCAAGCTGCCCTCACCCACACGCCTGCACGCGCCAACGACAAGTGAGGACACCCCGCAAGCCCCGGACGCATCGACTCACCCCCGACCACCCGCGCCGACGCATCACCCTCGCGCGCCTACGGACGCGCCCCGCCAAACACTCGGGCTTGAGCAAGCAAAGTGTTGACTTGTCGTTAATTATATATATCAAATACCTCAAGAGACTTTTACTTTCACAATAATAACCAGCAAGTACATATCCACAACAAAGCTATCGAAGCGCAAACAATGGTCCTTCTCCCGTAACATTGCAAAACAACAGAAGATATATTCAAGATATATATTCAAGATTGGCATTTAATTGGTGGACTTTAACCCACCGCCGTGCCGTGCAAAATACAGAAGTTCAGTGATTGAGGAATGATTTAACCGAGTGAGTTCGTTCCAAATTCCTATTCATTTATTTATCTTACCTTATATTTATCTCAATTGCCTTTTTTGTCTTACATTTGAAAATCTCTTCATACTAACGCAATTTTTTTTCGAACTTCTTACACGGTAGTTTTATTTTTTTTAAACGTAATTGAAAATTTCTTTTTTCTTTGTGTAATTATTTCTAAAGATTCGACGACTTATCTAAAATAACATTATCGTATTGTTTGCTGATTTATTGCTTTCACTACAGTATTGTTGTCCTATTATATTGAAATATGAGTGAGAGTCGAATAAAAGAAATTATTAGATTACGTGGGGGTGCTAAGGCTAGATTAACAAATTTCAGTAATTATTTAAAAACCTTACTAAATTCTAAAACAATCGATGATGCTCAAATAACAGAATTAGAGATACGTTTGTCAAAAGTACCCAGTATAGAAACAGAATTTAATAAATTCCAGAGCGAGTTCGAAGTGTTGTCTGATGAAATCGATGAAGAAGATATCTATGCTGAACGGCAGCAGTTTGAGACAAAATACTACGAGGTTGTGGCGCAGGCGACACAGCTGATTAAAACATCGCGAAAGCGCCATGATGAATCACAGCTGTATGATGACGATGCTTCAGCTACCTCTGATTCGCACCAGGATTTCGTGAGATTGCCTAAAATTAACTTACCTATTTTCGATGGCGACATTCAGCACTGGCTCGAGTTCCGAGATACTTATATTTCTTTAATACATAACAATAAAAACATGAACGACATAAATAAATTTCACTACCTTCGTGCGGCCCTAAAAGGCAGTGCAGCATTAATTATACAAAGCATTGAATTTCAAAAAAATAATTATAAAGTTGCTTGGGATTTATTACAAAATAGATTTAATAATGAGCGGCTTTTAATAAGTAGCCATATTAATGCAATTCTAAATCTTGAAGAAAGTCATAAAGAATCAAGTTCCTTTTTAAAAAACTTTGTTGATGTCATCAATAAGAATCTGTGTGCACTAGCTACCTTAGGACAACCAACATGTCACTGGGATACACTAATTGTACATATTATGTCGAAAAAATTGGATATTGTTACTTTTCGTCACTGGGAAGAGCATCGTAATACAATAACGAGTAGTTCTCCCTCATTGAAAGAATTTATTTCCTTTTTAACAAATAGAGCTGATTTATTAGATACGATAGATCAAGAAATGTCACATAAGAAATATACACAAACACAATACAAAAACAATAAAACGAATCATAATACACAATATTTAGATTCCAATAAATCAAAAAAAACATTAGATACATCTCATATAGTATGTCCCAACTGTAAAAAGAGTCATTTTCTTTTCAGTTGCCAAGATTTTAAAAACTTAGACATTACAACACGTAATAGAATAGTCACTCATTTTGATATATGCAAAAATTGCTTACGACCCGGGCATTCAGAAAGACAATGTAAACTATCCCATTGCAAATATTGTCAACTCAAACATAATACTCTTTTGCATATGGACAAAGAAATAAACCCACAAACCACTGTAGCTCTGTCTGCAGACATTCAAGTCACCAATAGGGCTTGCATTCTACTGTCCACAGCATTGGTGAACGTGACGGACTTTACAGGAAGACTTAGCAAAGCTCGCGTCCTTCTAGACTGCGGCAGCACTTCCAACTTCGTCACGCGACACCTGTGTGAACAGCTAGGTCTAATAAGATATAACACAAGCTCCACTATTATAGGTATAAATAACCATTACACTTATAGTGCAGAGTCTTGCAACATAACCATCCACTCATTATCAGGAGGTTATAAAACTCAACTTATTTGTAATGTCTTACCACAAATAACAAAACCTTTACCCTCGTCTTACATAGACATCGAACATTTGTCTTTACCTTCAGGTATAAAGTTGGCAGACCCGTCCTTTAATGTACCCTCTGATATTGATATTTTAATCGGAGCAGAAGTATTCTGGGATGTGTTAATCAATAACTCTATTCATTTAGGCAAACAACAACCTAAGTTGCAAGAAACTAAATTAGGTTGGTTAGTATCAGGGATAATTCAAAAAAATGTAGAAACCAAACATAAGACAAAAAATACACAGTCACATTCACATTGTTTTGTCAGTCAAAATGACGATTTAAATTTAACTCGCTTTTGGGAACTAGAGTCTGTTTATTCAAAATATAACTTCACTCAGGAGGAACGAGCTTGCGAGCGAAGCTTCGCAGAGTATACTCAGCGTAATCATGAAGGAAAATTTGTTGTAAGAATACCGTTAAAAGATTCACCTGATGTTCTCGGAGATTCCTACGTAATAGCAAAACATCGTTTCCTTTCCTTAGAGCGAAGACTTCAGCGTGATTCAATCATGAAAAACTGGTACATGTGTTTCATGAACGAATACGCAGCTTTAGGTCACATGACTGAAACTAAATGTAGTTCAAACAATAGTGTTAATTATTACCTGCCTCATCATGGCATAATTCGGGAGTTAAGCACAACTACGAAATTAAGGGTTGTCTTCGATGCCTCAACCATCACAACCTCAGGAAAATCATTTAATGATATACAAATGGTGGGTCCGGTAGTTCAGGATGATCTCCTATCCATTCTATTAAGATTTAGACAACACAAATACGTAGTTTCTGGAGATATTGAAAAAATGTATCGAGCTATTTTAGTAGAACCACCACAACGATGTTTACAACAGATTTTATTTAGGTTTAAAAAGACAGAACCTATAAAGTCGTACACATTGAATACAGTTACATATGGGACAGCATCTGCACCATATCTAGCCACAAAATGTTTAGTTTCTCTAGCAGATCATTGCACGAACATCGATGCCAGTAATACCATCCGTAGAGATTTTTATGTTGACGATATGTTAACTGGAGGAGATACATTAACAGCAGTAATTCAGCTCTGTAAAGATGTTATACAAACCTTAGAGTCAGCCACTTTTAAGCTACGTAAGTGGCAGTCTAATAGCTTAGATATTTTAAAATCCATTTCAGATGACATTAAATTACAACATTCAAAAAAACCTTTAGATCTAGATCAATCTTTGCCCAACAAAATATTAGGTTTAAACTGGGATTCCTCACTAGATTATTTACTTTTTTCAATTAATATTGATGTCACCAAAAAGAAAATAACAAAACGTGTAATTTTGTCACTAATAAGCCAAGTATTCGATCCCTTAGGGCTTCTCGGCCCTTGTACAGTAGAAGCAAAAATTTTAATGCAAAAGCTCTGGGTACTGAGATGCAATTGGGATGATGAAGTGTCAAACGATATTAAAACTAAATTTCAGAATTTTGTTCAATCACTTTCATCTATAAATACACTTCGCATTCCACGCTGGGTTTGTTGTGACGTAGCTATAACATTCGAACTTCATACATTCACTGACGCCTCAGAGCGTGCTTATGGTGCATGCATTTATGTTAGAACTATTGATAGAAATAACACAACATGTGTACGGCTCTTTGCTTCAAAGAACAAAGTAGCACCCTTAAAACCTGTTACCATTCCACGGTTAGAATTGTGTGGAGCGCTATTGGGTACAAGACTTTGCACTAAGGTTTTACAGTCAATCACAAAACACGTAGAAAATTGTTATTTTTGGACAGACTCTACGATTGTCCTAGATTGGCTTAAGACTTCACCAAACAATCTTAAAACATTTGTCCGTAACAGGGTAGGTGAAATACAGGATTTTAATTATCAACACAGTTGGAAGTATGTACCGTCAGCACTCAATCCTGCTGATTTGGTTTCTCGTGGAGTACGTGCTGATAATATTAATGCATGTAACTTATGGTGGTCTGGACCTAGCTTCCTTCACGAAGTAAATATCGATTACCCTCACTTACCATCATCACACACGAAAGAACATCTACCAGAATTATCATACACCAACCTCACTCAAATACACACAATAGAGCGTAACAATATTTCAAAGTTAATTCACAAAATGTCTAATCATAATAAATTACTAAGAGTAGTTGCATATATAATTCGATTTCTTCAGAATTGCCGAGATCCAAAAGATAAAAATACGGGCATTTTATCTTTGTTAGAATTGCAAGATGCCAATAATGTGGTGCTACGTATATCACAATTAGAAATGTTTCCAGATGAATATGAATTAATAAAATCAAATCATCCGTTGCCAAAGAAAAATAGATTAATTTCTTTGTCACCTTTTATGGATACTGCAAATATTTTACGCGTCGGTGGTCGACTAAGGAACACAAATTACAGTTATGATGTAAAACACCCTATTCTTTTAGACTGTAAACATCACCTATCCCAAATTATATTTATTAAAGAACACGTAAAATTATTTCACGCAGGTCCAAACTTATTACTTTCTAATGTCAGACAATTATACTGGCCATTGGGGGGGAGGAACCTGGCGAGGCGTACGGTACATAACTGCGTACGTTGTTCTAGATATAAACCGCAGGTCGTGCAACCAATAATGGGTGACTTACCCCAAGAGAGATCACAGCTAGAGTTTCCTTTTTTGCACACAGGAGTTGATTATGCCGGGCCAGTGCTGATACTTGATCGAAAAGGTAGAGGGGGCAAGGTCACAAAGTCTTACATATGCATCTTTGTTTGCTTCTCCGTCAAGGCTGTACATCTTGAACTTGTCAGTGATCTAACCAAGGAGGCTTTTTTGGCCGCCTTATACCGGTTTATCAGCCGTCGTGGTAAACCACAGACCATTTCATCAGACAATGCTACCACCTTTCTCGGAGCTTGTAATGAATTAGAGAATTTTTTGACTTCTTATTCAGATGACATAAAAACTGAAATGTATCACGAAGGTATAAACTTTAAATTTATTCCCCCATACACTCCACACTTTGGTGGGCTATGGGAATCAGCTGTTAAATCAGTTAAACACCATCTTAGGCGCATTCTTTCATTGACAAATTTAACTTATGAAGAGATGTCAACGTGTTTGATTCAAATAGAGGCAATTTTGAATTCCAGACCTCTAACTCCTTTATCATCTGATCCTTCTGATCTATCATGCCTCACCCCAGCTCATTTCCTAGTTGGACGAACACTCTTATCGGTTCCTCATCCTCGAGTTATTGATTTAAATATAAATCGCCTTCAGCGGTACGAAAGGGTTGAGAAACTGAAACAACATTTCTGGCAAAGGTTTTCACACGAATACGTTTCACTTCTCCAACAGAAAGTCAAATGGCATGTTTCAGCAAATAACCTGAAGGAGGGAACCCTTGTCCTAGTACGAGACAAGAACCAACCACCGTTGTTGTGGCTCTTAGGCAGAATTGTCAAGCTACACCCCGGTCCTGACAACATCACCAGAGTGGCCGACATTCAGACAAGAAAAGGCATCATCCAGAGGGCATATAACAATTTATGTCCACTACCCATCACATGTTCATCTTGAAGTACACACTTCAACCCCCGGAGCATGTTACGGCCTATGCCGTAACGCGGAGTGCAAGCTGCCCTCACCCCCACGCCTGCACGCGCCAACGACAAGTGAGGACACCCCGCAAGCCCCGGACGCATCGACTCACCCCCGACCACCCGCGCCGACGCATCACCCTCGCGCGCCTACGGACGCGCCCCGCCAAACACTCGGGCTTGAGCAAGCAAAGTGTTGACTTGTCGTTAATTATATATATCAAATACCTCAAGAGACTTTTACTTTCACAATAATAACCAGCAAGTACATATCCACAACAAAGCTATCGAAGCGCAAACAAGTACATAGATGATTTAAGAAATATTATCGTGATTTGAGATTTCATAATTTTATATATAAAATTTAATTGTGTGTTTATATTCTACACATTCGCTCATTGTTAATTTTATTCAATTAATAGTATGTACAGTTGTCATTACCACTTAAGTGTTAATAATAACTCCAGAATCGCGTGTGAAAGTTCTGACAGCTGTCTGGGTAGCGCGTGGGTCTTACATTTTTTAGGCCCCTGGATACAAGTCTTTTGGGTGCATTATTGGCAATATTGCCGGTCTTATATGCTAAGATTTATTAAGCTAATGCTATTAAAATTAAGAAAGGGCGGAACGCCTCACTCTGTTATGTGTATGTTATGGGTATGTACTATAGAAAACACATAAAATAACGCAGCATCTTACTGAACGTAGAATGTTAACCGAAGTTTAGTTTTAGGCTTAAAAACAAACATACTATGCTACCCAACGTTTCATGGGGTTGCGCGTGGAAGGCACGCACTAATTACCGAAGAGAATTCGATGCCATAAATCACGGACATAATATAACAGCGAGAGGCAGTCGTCGCGTCGCTCCGGTATGCACGCTCCAAATCCACTGGGGTCGGGCCGGCCTCTCCAATTTGAATTTCGAATGGAGTTTCGAAATTTGAATATGGTCGTGCTTGGACATTGGTTAGTTTAGAAACCCTTGTATCTAGATAGTAAGTGTTAATATTTCATGTAGAAACAGACAGAATAATAAACATTAAAAAAACCAAATTATCATAGTATTCAGTATTAACCTCTGGATTATCCAAAACCATAAATATTTAAGATCCATACAAACAAATGTAGACCTCATGAAGCACAGGTCAACAGAATGTTGGCAGCATAAGTTTACAAGAATCGGATTTATTATAAAACTTTATTATGTAATGTAAAATCATAATTTTTATGTAAAAAGTATTTTTAATATTTTTTTCATTTTTACTAACTTTTTTTGCTTAACCATAAGATTTACAATTTACTGTGCCATGAAATTAAAAGCGTGATCCGCCATATTGAGATGTGGACTGTTTTTGGATTTAGTGACCCTGAAGCATGGAATGACCAATTTGTTGCTGTTTCTGGTATTTAAATTATGCTGGTCTTTTACTATATCCAGCATATCTGAGTTTTTGCGGACATATATTAAATTATCAAGAATATATTGGGAGGGCGGTGTTAAGATACCGAATTCCTGAAACTTAGTCTTTAATGATTCGCGAGGCCTCATATTATAAATTGCTCGAACTGCTCGTCTTTGTAATAGGAATATGGTGTCCACCTCAGCTGCTGTCCCCCACAACAAAATACCATAAGACATTAAGCTGTGGAAGTAAGCGAAGTAGACAACCCTAGCAGTGACAATATCTGTTAGCTGGCTAATCTTTCTAACTGCGAATGCAGCAGAACTTAGTCTTCCCGCCATATTTTTTACGTGTGGACCCCATTGTAATTTCGAATCAAGTGTAATACCCAAGAACACAGTATTGTCAACTAAGCCTACTAGATTCCCATCGATCTGGATTCTACTAAAAAACGTAAACGTAATGGAACATTAGGCAAGGTAAATCTTATACATTTTGTTTTGTCGGCATTAAGCACTAGATTATTTAACGCAAACCAATTGGAAATTTTATTTAAAGTATTATTTAGATAACTAAGCTTTGAATCTATTCTTTTTACCTTAAATATAATTGAAGTGTCGTCCGCGAAAAGAACCATGTCAGCACAGTTATCAACTACTAGCGGTAGATCATTTATACATACTAAGAACAAAAATGGCCCTAAAATAGAACACTGTGGGACGCCAATTCATCTGTTAAAGGTGCAAAAACCGTTGTTGCAAGGTGAATAATACTTATTTTGTTTAGTGCATGTATGTATAATGAAAATACAATTCCTTGAGTCTCAATCACGATAAAATTACTGAACGTAGATGGTTCTACATTACCTACATATGTTTGAGATTCGATTGGCGCCTTGCCATTTTTTTTATGTGCAACGAAGTGAACTGGAATCCGCTAGTCATTCTTATATGTCGATAAGTACGTATCCTCTCGGTACGTGAATCCTGCGTATAATAACCTTAACGTATTCACTTTCAATCCGGTGACCAAACAAAAGCACTGATAAGTGCAATATTTATACATATAAATAAAATTGAAATAAGTTGTTTGTCCGCGTTATTCTACAAAATAGTTAAACGCGGCTTTTATGAGAATTTTACTAGAATCTAGACTTTCCAGAGTGTCCTCAAGACTATATACCATTACGCTATTCTTTAGAGGATTAGCAATAATGATAAAACTGAATAATAATCACCATAAGTCATTAAACATATTGTAGTGGTTATGACGTAAAAACGACTATAAAAAAGCACATAATAAATTTATATAGAACAAGTAGTTGCTATGAACCGATACGAACATTTTCATAAAACGAGGTTAGGGAAATCATCATTTTTTGTTTGAATATGAATTCGTTTGTTACAGTTTCACTTCTTCACTACTGAAGCGATCATCTTCAGATTTTGCAGACACTTTGTCAGGGGTATAAAAAAGAGTACCCTTCTCAAACAAAACAAAAGTACTACTCTCAAGAGATAGGTCAAATCTACATTTACGTAACAAAAGCCGCAAACAAAATCTAGTAAATAATAAGGAGTTTCGAACGCAAGATTTTGGTAATGGAATCCACCTATGTCTCTAACGCCATATTACATAAGTGCTTAAATTCCATTCATATTCTCGTAA
The DNA here is from genome assembly GCA_015888305.1 of Antheraea pernyi. Classification (NCBI taxonomy): domain Eukaryota; kingdom Metazoa; phylum Arthropoda; class Insecta; order Lepidoptera; family Saturniidae; genus Antheraea; species Antheraea pernyi. Next base: position 282,630 of record MU160891.1, on the reverse strand, counting down.
TAAACGATTCTTAGTTACAAAGGGATATAGTTAAACCATGAACAATATACTTTAATCTCATTGTGTCACTGTGTGGGACGATTTATCCTGATTAATTGGTGTAGTACGATATAAACAAACCAGGACAGAGCGAGCTCTCATATAATATTTTCGTTTAACTGCCGCGACACGGACATGGCCAGTAACGGAGCTCAGCGTTATTTGGTCGTGATTTGCGTGTTGCGTACATAAAGGGACAATTAAGGTTGGTAATGAATCTACAAACGCTTGAAGATGTTGGCAACGATTAACAGTGTAACTGTTTAGTTAGGGGAAACAATACAACGTCGGCATCTTTATTTTTGTATTTGGAACACAAACAAAACAATTAATTGTCTATGATATTTTCAAGTTTTAGTTGTATAGTCTATGTTGTAATTTTTTTCTTTATTTTCCAATGCCAGCAATAAAATTTCCGACCCGGTAACTATGATAAAATATATCTTTATTTCTTTTTTTATATTTCATATTTTGTATTTTATATTATTTTGTATTTTATATTTTGTAATGATTTGGTAAATAATATCGTCGTTCAGATAAAATTGTGCATCAAATTTTCACCGTTGTCTCTAGATTATTTTGTTGCTCAAAAAGCGTCCACAGCGTAACTTAACACCATGTTAGTTACAAATGTTGTGTTTTCTTTTGCTTACAAAAGTTAAAAAATAAAACATTTGAACCTCTTTTGTTATTTACCTTTAATAACAGTACTGGTCGCGAACAGAAAAAAGAATCGAATTTGTAATTCGAACACCCCCATTAGTGATGCGGCAGACTCGCGAGCACTTGTTTCACCACTCGTTAGTCCGACACCATTTGTTTGCCGCAACGCGACCTAATCCCGGGATTGTACCGGGATAATCCGGGATCACGAATCATGACACTATTGTTGTAAGTGTGAAACCGACACAAATAGGCCTACGGCTTTCCGCGGCCCCTGTGTGGTCGCGCATCGATTGCAAGACAGGCGAATTTATGTTTTATGTCTTTCTTATAAAGTCTTTTTTAGTTTACAATTTTCTATGTATACGGTGACATTGCAGCATTCGATAAATTATTTTATGCATCTCAAATATTCAAAAGCAGCCCTTATTGCCTAGATGTTAAGCTTCACAAAACTATACGACAACGAGTCAAAAATGAAGTTTTATTCAATGCGAAAATTCACTTTCGGTTATTTTGAATGAATTGTTATTTATTATAGCCGTTTATTGTACGAAGTTAATAAAGAGGTTCTTATGTTGTTCACTTTCGGGGTGGTTTGTTCAAATATTGGTTGCGTTTGTCAAATGGATCGTGATATTTGTTTGAACAACATGTGATGGTTACGGTTGCTGTTGTTATTAATTTGATCATTTGTATGATTAATTGGTTGGAATTTAATTTACAGGTTGGAAGGTCTTGAGAGCGTATTGGAACTCCTGTTTGGGTTTTTGGTGAGGGAAAATATCATGATGAAGGTATAGCATTAGGGTTTTTTTCTAATAACTGCATTATAAGCAACCACCGTTAAGCAGCTGTAAGTGTGTGCCGGGATTTGTGCTTAAAAGCCAGTCTCTCTAAGTCTTAGTGTGCTATCTTCAAACACGTTATAACATAACATATATGTTTGTCATATAGAAGATGTCTATCTATGTTTTGCTGTAAATTATAACTAGATGGCGCTTATATACATTTTACCGTTATTACATTCTACATTGTAACTTAACGTGGACGAAGTTACAGGTGGTATTTTTGTATAGTATAAAAAAAGGTAAATTACGGTTACAAAATATATAGCACATATCGAATATAGTTACTATGACTGATGGAACTATTTTTCGGCAGGATAAATTGATACACGTTTTTAGGTGGTAGAGCCACGTTGAAGCTATTACTGGTTTCAGCATGAATGGGTCGGCTCGTCCGGGGTAGTACCACCCTCTCATAGAAAACCGACGTGAAGTAACAGTGCTTGCATCGTTGCGTTTCGTTCGCTCAGTGAAAGCGCCGGAGGCCCAACTCCCTTCTCCTTCCTCCTCTTCTTTCCCCTTCCCTTCCTCCTTCCCCCAACACAGGCTGGCAACGCACTTGTGACTCCCCTGGTGTTGCAAGTGTCTATGGACGGTAGTGATCACTTAACATCCGGTGACCCACCTATGCATTTGCGTCCTATAACATAAAAAAAATTGTTTGTTTTTTTCCAACCAATCTTCTAGATCATTGTGCCATTATCGAATAGGTAAATAATATTACAAGTGTCTAGTAATAATTTAAATGATCTAACAAGATGGCGACTCCCTTGTTTAGAGCTTTCCATGGAGTTTTGTGGCGTCTTAGAATTTGTGATCCGTGGTATTATTTCCCGTCCACTTCAGTTGTGCACAATAACCAAACTATATTACATAAAACAACACTAATATTAATAAATCTAAGAGTCAAATATCATAAGGTTATGAATTAAATATAAAATTCACTAGGTGACAGACAAAGATCCCGCCAAAAACTCGGCCTTTGACTGTATCATAAAGCAACGTGATACATAGATTATATCATGCGATAATATATAATTAATAGTTATATTTTAAAGTTAAGGGGTAGTAAAAAGTAACAGCCTACATGCATAGTGCATAACGATGTTATGCAAACAACGTTGGAACGTTATGGGCAATAACGTTAACTGAAATGTTTACGAGAAACTGCCTATGTCTTTCCGAACTACCTCTATACACTTTAAAAGCGATCCCTTGTAAAATTTAAACCTGCAAATTCCTGAATTAATTGCTTTATCTTATCAAACGGCTATAGAGTATTAAAAAAATGTGGTTTTACTGCTATAATTTGCCTTTCTTTATTTTATAAGCATAGCATAGCTCCTAATGCTTAAATTTGACTTTATTATAGTTGCATGATATACGGACGCCACTGTATAACAATAGAAGGCACAATATAATCCGAACACTACGACGATTGCAATGATCTAGAAATGCTGATCTAGAAATGCGACAAATAAAAAAACTGGGTGGTCGTAAATACAGACGATTGAAGTGAAAGTTTTGTATTGCAGGGAAATATTTTAATTAAAGAAATATAATAAAAAGTGTATGCAGTATTTTCAGGCGGTCACCCATCCGAGTACTGACCGTGTCCGACGTTGCTTAACTTCGGTTATCGGACGAGAATCGATGTTTTTAACACTCTACCCGACACAGTGTTTATTCCCACTACTTTTCATCACACAACATGGTTGCCGGTCAGAATTTCAAAGCCCATAAGAAGATTCACTTCAAAAATGAGTCAATGTGAAGGTTTTATCACCATAAGTAAGATGGTCGTGACCCATTGGAGTATATGTCCCCGTCACCTCGCTTACACCAGTTGATTCCGGACAGCGAAAATCCTAACTCCAGCCGGACTATTCTATCGTACCATTCTATTAGGTGAAATAGTTAATTTTGTCGATGGTACCTCTTATCGAAATGGCACATCACTAGAAGTTTAGACTCAAGTGTAATAATAGTTCGATAATAATTATCAAGTAGTACGGTCGTTTGACGACACCCCTGGGCGTCGTGGGCACGCCACGGTAACGACACGACACGGCTCGCTCTAACGCGATACGTATAAATTCATTTTTATTTGTTTCCAACAGGTAAATGTTGGCGACCATTAAGAGAATTGCTTTCGATTTGTATGGTCTATCTTTACAGTAACTTTATGCTAAAGTTGCCTTCGGTTTTGTTAGTTTATATACAATCCAATTTAGAATCATATCGATGTAATTTCATAACATTTCATTTAAATTTCCCACGTATTGTATATACGTTTCAACTATAACAGTCTTCGATCAACAATAACTAGATAAAGGGTCACGTACAAAATTTGAGCTATTTGTTTACTAAGAAAGGGAGAAGAAAAGTTTTAAAACAGTTTTAAGTTCAATCTAATTACAACCATAACACTTAGTAATAAAGTCACAAATGTTCAAAATATTATCTAATACTTACGATAAAACGAGCAAAGTAATAAATTACTCCCCTCACAAATGAAAAGACAACATAAACAACATTTACTGTGAATTCAACCTTAATACGTAATGAATAAAGTAACGAAGCTAAACATTTGTAACATAGGTTTAAAATCGGTAATTTTGTTCAAAATTTGATATTGTTTTTTAGTTTAAAGCTTAAAATATAACTTATTCAACATCTATTTAGCGAAACTAAGATACTCCGGCCGTTAAATTGCTTTTTCGGGTATTATTTTTGCATCTTTTGAATACACTGCGGCATGTGAAACGGGCTCACATTGGCTGTGTTTCAAACAAACTAAACAAAATAAGGGCACACATTTCAAGTGAGCTCTTATTTACCGAGACGTATTTTTCGCGGCGACCCTTTATCTAGTTATTGTTAATCGAAGATAACAGTAGCTATATAGAGCTTAAATAATAACATAACAAGATAGCAGTTATAAATTAAAAGTGGTCTGCGGCAAGAAAAGTGTATTATTAAATTCGTGAAATAAATTTTAAATGATGTTTCTCTTTTTAATTAAGATTTATGACTAAATAAGTTTTATAAATAGGATGTAGAATGTACCAAAATTATTGTAAGTACCTATTAAATAAAATCTATCGCTTTTCAGAGCAATCCAATTTTGTTTTTGTTCAACTTTTCCAATAATACTATATAAAGATATTATGTCGAGAGAAACAAATAATTATTTAGTCATAACTTAAAAATCTGAATATATTTGAAACATTTGCACAAATTTTATGAAAGGTAAAATCCATAAGAAAAATATAAAGTTGTACAAAACTTTTTGATTGGATATTGGTATACTATTCGAATTTTGAATTAGATATTCGAACAGCTTGACTATTCTTCATTGAAAAATTATTTATCATTTGAAAAATATTCGAATTTTTACGATTGTTTTGATTATTCCAATTGCTCGAACGTTCGACCCAACTTTCGTATCGAAATATCCGCTACGATTTGTCGACGAATAATTCGTTCTGTCGAAGAATTGCACTCCCCTGAATATATAGGTAACTTTCCTTCACTCGAATTTCAAAGAAAGCATATTTATTACGTCATATTTAAAATTGTCATTATAAATGTATATTCAAAGAGTTGAAAAGTAAAAGTCAGAGTAAAAACACTTAGTCGTATTTGTATAAATTTAATTAATTTCTTTCATTACAAAAAATAAAACTAAATAAAATATAACATAAATATTTTCGTGACTGTATTTTTTTAATCAAAACCTAAAACCAACGCAATATGGATTGTTCTGTTTTTGTATTGTACTATGCTCACCATCAGGCACAGTGCAGTCACTTTGATGTGCTACAATAAAAAGAGAACAATCCATATTGCGTTGGTTTTATTGTTCTCTTTTTATTGTAGCACATCAAAGTGACTGCACTGTGCCTGATGGTGAGCATAGTACAATACAAAAACAATGGCGTCTACCGAGAGATGCGTTATCCATCGCCGGTCGCCGCTGTCATGCCGGCGGACCGCCCACGCCGCGATCGCGAGTGCACGAGTCCATAGCGCGCTCCCTAAATACGACAGTTGCGAAAGTGACTTTCGTAAGTGTTGTATGATAGTGAACTCTTTGTGAAGTGAATGCCGGGTGATGTGACACCCAGGGCTGCACCGCGGCGTATCACAACCCCGAACTCTAGTGCCGTCATGGAACGTAGTCCAGGCTGCACGTACACAAAAGGCCCTTTTCAGGGCCAAACGAAGACCCCGCAATCCAAACCTGACACCGATCTCTCCCGAACGAAGACCCAGACCCCGCAAACGGACACCGTAATAGCACAAATGACGACCCCAGCTCCCGTAACTGGAACTCCCTGTAGTGAGCATCGCTCACAGCCGGCATCCCCAGATGAAGACGTCTTCGTCATCCCTCCCACTGGGACGAGCATACCGACCGCCGCGTCGAGCGCCGCACAGGCGGCCGAGATACTCATGCCGCAAGAAATATACAAAAGCGACCTCAACAAGATCGCAGAGTTGATTAAGGAAGGGGCCTTATCAACCACGATGATCCGCTGGTGCGCTCTCGCCCTGAGGGTGCGAGAAGCCGCCATCGAAGACAAACCCCTATTACCGCAGGACAAGAAAGCTCTCGAACTAGCTTCAGAGGGATACTTGATCCCGCCCGAAATCCCGAAGCAGATATTCGATATAAGTCCGCTAGGCAGAGCAGTGAGGAGGCTCCGCGAGGACGATGACAGCCCTCAAAACGTCAAGCGAACGTGCCCTAGCATTGACACAGGATCCCCTAATATACAAGAAACCCCAAAATCCACCAACAAGGCACCCACGCCCTTACCACAGAGACAACCGAGCGAGAAACACGCTCCCAGACTGCTCGTCGCGAAAACGCACCGAGCGACCTTGAAATCCCCGAGTCCTATCACACCTGTTGCATGTAAACAAACTGCAACAGGTGTGACCGTGAAATCAGCGTCGACATTGACCGTGAAAACGGTACCACGGAACCCGACAACAACACGGACGACGGCAAGCAGCGCAAACAGTGGCGCTAGTGTGCAGCAAGACCAGTGGTCTTCTACACCGTCTAGCCGCCCGAAGTCCTACGCACTAGCGACATCCGCGGCAGAAAAACGCGACAAAAGCGTTACCTTGCGAGAGCCACCGGCCGCCGGCCAATCAGCGAGCGCCGTGATTACAAGAGCCGCGGAAAAAGGTTTAGCCCCCAGCGATTCAACCGAAAGTGGCACCGAAAGAGTTGAGGAACCCCAAAAACGGGCAAAATATCCTCCTCTAATTGTTGAATCGCTTCCGGATTGGGCTAAACATTTCCAAGCGATTGCCCGAGAACTCGGTAAAACACCGAACGCGCGACCTTTTGGCGCTGGGGTGAGATTCTTACCGCGAGACGATAGGGAGTACCGCATAGTACAGGCATACTTATGCGAGTTAGAGAAATCTGAAAACATCTCGTGGTTTTCGTACTCCCTACCGAGCGAAGAGAGCTTGAAAATAGCAATTCGAGGACTTCCTACCACCACGAATCCTCTAGATATACACAGAGATCTAGAAAATAAAGGTTTCCAGCCGGAAGTGGTTAGAAACATACGGGCGCGTGGTGACCGCCCGGGCAGCATATTTTACGCTGCACTCAAGAAATCACAAGATACAATTCCGCGGATCTATGAGATCACGGAAATAATGTCGATGCCCGAGATAAAGATAGAGGCCTGGCGGGGTAAGACTGGCCCCGCACAGTGCCACCGCTGCCAGAAATTTCGACACAGCTCTCACCACTGCCACCGACAGCAGGCGTGCGTGAGGTGCGGCGGGCCGCATTTTGCGGCCGATTGCGACCGCGCCAGAGACGCACCGGCTACGTGCGCGAACTGCGGAGGGCCGCACCCGGCCAACCACTCGCAGTGCCCCGTTCGCAAGAAGGAGGCACGAAACAAAAGGGCCGGGACGCTTGCCCTCACAGGCCGAAAAGGGCAGACCCTACCGGCGCAGAACGTCGTGGCGGAAGCGGCACCGGCGTCCCTTATGGCGCCGGCTAACAACCCGACGGAACGCGGCAGCAGGGCGGGGCCTGGCAGGCAAAAGAAGCGCAGCAGAAAACCCGCGAGTACCGAGACCACTTCTAACTTCGATCCTATCCAGTTGAATAGGATCGCGCGAGTGATACAGACCCTCTTTTCGAAGCAGGAACCCAAAGGAGGTCGCAAGCAACAAACCAGAAGGCCCAAAAAACAAGGCGGATTCAATGGCTAACACACCCACCAAAGTTGTCCATTGGAACGCCCAGTCACTGAGAGGCAAGAAGAAACTTCTCATCTACTTCCTGAAAAAACACAACATCGACATCATGCTCATTTCTGAGACTTTCCTCAAACAACAAGAGACATATAAGATCCCCAACTACGTCGTCTACAGGAAGGACGAAGTTAACGCCGCCGGCGCTGCCTACAGGGGGCTGGCAGTGCTTGTCAAGAGCAATGTGACTCACCAGCACATCCAGCATGTTGAATATCAGTCATTCTATGCTCTAGGAGTGCTGGTGAACATCGCCGGCCGCAACACAAGACTGTTCGCCGCCTATCGACCGCCTGGAGCCGCAATCGGCACTTTTGAGGCCGATTTAGAGGACCTTCTAGAACGCTCGCCCGACCCGATAGTCGTAGCCGGCGACTTAAACGCCAAACATCGAGCCTGGAACTCCGCCAGGACCACGGCGTTGGGCAATCGCATCCAAAAGCACGCTGAACGACTTAACTACGAGATAATCGGACCAGACGAACCCACGCACCACGGGCTAGGAGCGCCCGACGTGCTAGACGTTTGCCTCTTCAGAGGCTTGACAACCACCCCTACACAAACCGTGTTACATGACCTCCCCTCAGACCACCGCCCCGTGTTATTAGAGGTCCACGCGACCCCGGCGAGGGTAACCATTCCTGCACCCCGCAAGGAGATCTGTTGGGAACAATTTCGCGACGAACTCGAGGCTACAACGCCGACAAGAAAAATGACAACCGCGGATGACGTCGAAATCATGACGGAGGACCTCACGAGGTGTTTCCACAACGCCCTTGAGACGTCCTCGAGTGCCACACCGGCTGACAGCGGACACCGGCAACCGTTGCCGCGGCACATAACGGAACTTATAACTCAAAAAAGACAAACCCGCATACAATGGCAGAATACCCGTTGCCCGAGTTTAAAAGCACGATTAAACTTGTTAGTGACGCGCGTTAAGCTCGCACTAGATGACCATGCAGCCGTAGCATGGGACACACATATTGAGAGCATAGGGGAGAGCGTCCCCTCGATTCATCGATTGTGTCGCTACCTATCTTCGGCACCTAAGAAGTCCCATCCACTCCAGGATGACAACGGTTACCCGAAGTTCATGCCGCAAGACAGGGCTGAGATTTTCGCTAAACATCTCGAATCTCAGTTCACACCCAACCCAGTCACGAACTCCCAACACTACGCTGAGATCACTCAATTCATCTCGACACATACCACCGAAATCGCTCAAAGCAACAATGATCACCTGTTCGTAACGCCACGCGAAGTACAGCGCGTGATTAGAACACTGAAGCCTAGAAAAGCCCCAGGAGCAGATAGGATCACCGGCTCAATGTTGCGACACTCGCCGCGCAAAACCGTCGCCGCACTAACGCGCCTCTATAACGGAATCCTACGTGCTAGTCACTTCCCCAGCGAGTGGAGGCTCGGGACAGTGATTATGATCGCCAAGAAAGACAAAGACCCTAAGAAAGCAGAGAGCTACAGACCCATCACGCTGCTCAGTACACTCTCAAAAGTCTTTGAGAGACTTGTACTGAGTATGCTGAAACAACACATAGAACTGCGGCGGGAGCAATATGGTTTTAGGGAAGAACATTCCACCACGCTCCAGTTGACGAGGGTCATACACACGCTGACAGAACAGCACAACAGGAAGAAACATACCGCCATGGTTCTTCTTGATATGGAAAAGGCCTTCGATAGGGTGTGGCACGAAGGCCTGCTCTATAAGCTTGCTACAGCGACTACCACCCCCGCCCGCCTGCAACGCTTAATTCAATCCTTCCTGGACAACCGTCGCGTTAAAGTGAGAATAGAAAACGAGATATCCCGAGAAGTAGTGGTGCGTGCAGGAGTGCCGCAGGGCAGCTGCCTATCACCGCTACTCTACGCATTATACACTAATGACATCCCGACGGTCGGCAAAGCGAAACTCGCATTGTTTGCCGACGATACCGCCTACTGGGCGACGTCTATTAACCGCAAGAGAGCCGCTTCACTACTGCAACCCACACTCGACGCACTACCCGAGTGGCTGTCCAAATGGCGGTTGGCAGTCAACGTGGGGAAGACACAGGCCTATCAACAAGGATATACCATCAAGCCTACACCACCCCTGTCACTCCAAGGTCAAACCCTGCCGTGGAGGAATGAGGTTAAGTACCTGGGAGTTACGATTGACAGAGGTCTGACCTTCCGGAAGCACGTAGACAGCATCATCGCGCAAGCGAAACTGGCGAGGAGAGTGCTGCGCCCGGTGCTCACCTCGAGACTTCCCTATCGCACCAAACTAGGCCTCTATAAGACGTACGTGAGGTCACGACTCACGTACGCAGCCCCAGCTTGGTTCGGTTGCGTATCAGAATCTTTAAAACGCAGATTACGAACTCAACAAAGCCAGACGCTCAGAACGATCGTCGGGGCACCGCGTTACGTTATGAACGCGACGATCGCTCGAGATCTGCGAATAGAGAGCCTAGACGAGTTTATAAGCAGCCTCGCCACGAACATGTTTCGCAGAGCGGACGCTTCGGCGCATGTACACCTCCACGACATAGCGCCGCTCCACACGAGACCTCCTGACGTCACCAACGTCAATAACACTGAAGACCAACCTACTAGCAGGAGAAAGATACCGAAAACACACGCACGCACACTTATTCGTTCGCCGGAACGAGAATAAATGCGCAGAGCACCGATAACCTGAAGGAGGTTTATAAACAAACCCCCGCCAACCGACACGCCCTATAATAGGGCGGCGAACACAGTCCACCGTAAGAGGGTTTACCCTGACACGGTTTCCCCACACCCGTATTAACGGGAGTGCGAAGAAAACAATTGATTGATTGTCATGCCGGCCTGCGTGAGCGAACAACCTCCGTCCGTACGGAGTTCCGTTCGAACTGTCGACTCGAGCGGTTGTCCGTTTTGCTGCGCGCGCTAAGTTCGATTTTAATACTCGTGATTTAGTGATGTCAGTTGTCTCAAGCTTAAGATGTTATGCGACACCAAAAATAGTTGTAAAATAGAGACTATAATAGAATGTACAATAGTTGACAATTAGCAACAAGACGTAGAATACGATTCTGTTATCGATTTCATGTAAATAACTGCAAACTTAAATATTGAATTGTTTGTTGCTTTACAAAACGAAACTTCGAGCTGTCATTGATTTTAGCAATCAAATAAAATATTTCTCATTTCATACTGTATTCCAACGAAAATGCGTGTAAATATATATGTATTAGGTTAGCGAAAGAGTATAGAAAAAATCTCCCCTCCATATTAATAGCAACGTGTCTGGCGCAGAGCACGCGAAGTTATGTGTCTTCATTAGTTCTTTGTTATTCAGTTACAAAGGTTTTTGACGGTGATCTCCTATGTATGTATAGATATCGCCTAACTTCTAATCTGCTATGAAGTTGCTACAATTACCTCCACAATAAACAAAAGATAAATCAAATTGATATAAATAAAACATATCTCAAAATGCATAAATGAAAGAGCCTTATTAAATAAACATTGCTTTTTGAATATAGCTGCGAAAAAAATTGCGTGCAGAACTAGAAGTTTGGCGAGTTTACGCTTCTATCACAAAGAAGAAAAGTTTGCGCATTTACTTGTAGATTGCTAATCTAATATCTGAAGCTTCTCATCCGATAAAAACAAATCGCTAGAAAGCTATGCTCAGGTTAATGATTATAGGCTATTTTGTTCTTAATAAATTGTATATTGTTTTGTTTATAGACTTTATCCTACCGCAGCCCTCAATAAATTATAAATATTAATAATAAAATGTTTACAATTCTATATTTTATTAAAGGAAAGTATAGAACTATAGCCATTGACCATCTAGATGACCACATAAGTACAAAAAATTACATACATACACGCACATCAGAATATTAAATAGGTACTAGCGGGTCCGGCAGACGTTGTCCTGTCTTGATAATAGAAAAAAATCCTATATGTCAACCGCAGCGCCACCTACCGGCCCCAATTTACCATTTACAACCATTCTAGGATCCACTGGAACACGCACACAAAATTTCATCAAAACCGGTCCAGCCGTCTGGGAGAAGTTCAGTAACATACACACGTACAGAAGAAATCAATACTAATATTATAAAGAGATAAAGTTTGTGACGTTGTATGGGGTAATCTCAGGAACTACTGCTCCGATTTGAAAATTCAGTGTTTTATAGCCCATTCATCGAGGAAGGTTATAGGCTACTAGCCGACCCGTGCCCACTTCGTTGGGCGGTAATACGTAAGCGTGGAATGGTTATTTTGCGCTAAAACGCAGCGGAAGCTCTGAAAAGGATAAAAATACCTCGATTTTGCAACATTATTCATTGCTGCTCCGCTCCTATGGGTCTTAGCGTGATGATATATTGCCTATAACCTTCCCTGATAAATGAGCTATAAACCACTGAAAGAATTTTCCAAATCGGATCAGTAGTTCCTGAGATTACCCCTTACAACGTCACAAACTCTACCTCTTTATAATATTAGTATAGATTATAGATAATATAATTAGTTAATAGCTTCTGCCCGTGACTTCGTACGCGTGGAATGGTTATTTTGCGCTAAAACGCAGCGGAAGCTCTGAAAAGGATAAAAATACCTCGATTTTGCAACATTATTCATTGCTGCTCCGCTCCTATGGGTCTTAGCGTGATGATATATTGCCTATAACCTTATCTGATAAATGAGCTATATAACACTGAAAGAATTTTCCAAATCGGACCAGTAGTTCCTGAGATTACCCCTTACAACGTCACAAACTCTACCTCTTTATAATATTAGTATAGATTATTAGTATAGATTATAGATAATATAATTAGTTAATAGCTTCTGCCCGTGACTTCGTACGCGTGGAATGGTTATCTTGTGCTAAGACGCAGCGGAAGCTCTGAAAAGGAAAAAATACTCCGATTTTGCAACATTCTTCATTACTGCTCCGCTCCTATGTGTCTTAGCGTGATGATATATAGCCTATAACCTTCCCTGATAAATGAGCTATATAACACTGAAAGAATTTTCCAAATCGGACCGGTAGTTCCTAAGATTACCCCTTACAACGTCACAAATTCACAAACTCTACCTCTTTATAATATTATCATTATATTAGTATAGATATATCATCACGCTAAGACCAATAGGAGCGGAGCACCAATGAAGAATGTTACAAAATCGGGGTTTTTTCCTCTTGAGAGTTTCTGCTGCGTGTTAACGTTAGCCCAAAGTATCTATTGCACGCGGACGAAGTCGTGGACAGAGGCTAATTTATATATAAAGATATAGATTACCGTGTTCGGTTCCATTTACTTGATACTATTATATACTAGCCATGTGTTTAATTGGATTTTTATTTGCAGTAATTCCAGAGAGCATTATCATAGAAATAAATGTACAGCACTCATTTTTATAGTAGTATTATATAATATACATAGTAAGGAATACGAATAAAAATTATTAATCCCAGTTCAAAATGAGCATTTAATAAAGAGGTAAACATGTTTCTCACTGCATTATTAGTTTTGCGCATGTTAGCGCCTATAGAAAATATAAGAGCAAATTTTCATAACACATATTTAGGTAACAGTTTTAGTCACCACTCCTGTCTCTCAATGAAGCTAACGTTTCAAAAATAATATCGATTGTCGACTCAAAAATGTGAAACAGTTATGTCATTGAATAAGTTATCAAATTGCCACTGTAGAGGTCTCTAGGTGCGCTACAGACACCTTACCACACACAGAACCATGTCAAGCGGGTTGTAAAAACTAAAGGCTATTTATTATAGGGTGGATCAAAATGTGAACGATTGTGACGTCTGGAAATGACGCCCCCTCTGTGCATCCACTAATAACGAATGTAAGTATTTATGTTTTGTAAAGATATATAACATTAAAAGATAAACCAGATCGAGTTTCTTGCCGGTTCTTCTCGATGACTGGGTTGTTTTCCGAATCGGTGGTAGCTTTAACGTTCATAAACGCCTTCTCAGGGCCTAAATTGCATAAAGATTTTTTTTATAGCAATACAATAGTAAAGGCTGTGCGCGCGGTCACGCAAAAACAACTTAAAAAATTTTGATTTTTGTTTTAGATATTTGGTTATTATCCAAAAAATATCACGATATCTCCATTTAATATACTGTTATTAGAATTCTAAGAAACTATAATTTTTCGTGACCACTATGCACATATGTTTGTGTTTTAACATATGATGGACTGCACAAATATCTTGTTTTAAGTAAAATTAAACAATTATCCTCCCCGTTGGTATGCTCGATGTCTTGGTAGTCCCTCACACTGTTATTGTGGTCATTTACATTTCTTGGCCGTGTCGATAACGTTGAGGAGTAAAATAAAAGGTATATTTCGGAGTGTAAGGGGGTGTCGAATAACATCATAAGACAAGTCAACCTCAACTGCACATAGGGCACACCCTGCTGAATAACGAACAAGACAATGGCGAAAGCTGGATGGTAGGGTTTTACAGCCTGACTGGTTCGCAACCACCATGTATATGGCGAAAAAGACCGTCACAGTGACTCGCTTCTGTGGGTCGCGTTTCGGGATCAGCCTGTGCATATCCAGCTTTTCGCAGACCGGCATGACATTGGCGACCAGCGATGGATAGTGTGTCACCGGTGGTCGCCATTGATTTCGTATTGTACCGTGCTTACCTTCAGGCATAGTGCAGTTATTTTGCCGTGCTACAATAAAAAAAATGCATTTTAAGTTAGGAGTAGATTATTCCATTCTTCTTTTTCTTCATGTTAGATTATGGTTATGTTTTGTCAGTGTGTACGCAATGCTGTTCTAAAAGTTCTAACAGATGATACCAAAGGTTCAATAAAATCCTATTAACACACGTAATTCGATTAAACATAACAAATAACACTGAAATATTGTAATTAAAGTCAACGTTAAATCACCTATCGCATGCCTCGACGCTATGCGTCTAAACCTTCGGGGAACTAAACTTACTCAATTATTCCAGCTAACAGCACTCGCAGACGTTCTCTCGTCCCTATATATAACAATTTGCACCCAATAATGGCCCGTAGAGCATTAATTTTTCAAATCGAAGGAAAGTTCATTTACTTTGCCTATTAATCGTTGATTAGTTTGAGATCATTTTCATTCACAATCAATCTTTGTCCAATTTTATAGATATCCCGTGTACGAATTTTATTAAAATTGATCAACCCGTTTATCAGTTAATTTCAAACATGACATATAAACAGATCGATGAAATTGTCTTTAATGTGTTTATAATTTAGATGGTAAAGCCACGCTAAAGCTTTCACCATGAATCGGTCAGCTCACTCGGAGTAGAGCCACCCTCTCACAAAAAAACCGACGTGAAGTAACAGTGCTTGCATTAGTACGTTGCGTTCAGTCAGTGAGAGCGCCGGAGACCCACCTCTTTAAGAGGCTGGCAACGCACTTGCGATTCCCCTGGTGTTGCTAGTGTCTATGGACGGCGGTGATCACTTACCATCACGTATGTAAATATATATATATTGTATTATATAATATTAATATATCTACTAACGGCCACTCTACAGTTGAAAATCTGTCGCCAGGTGTCGTTGCCGAGTTTCGGTACTTAAGAGTTAGTCAGTCCTGCCCTCTCTAGGTTTAGCGTGTCTACCATCTTAGACCACGCCGTCATTTAATATCTGATGAGACCATGATCAAACGCTATTATAAAGTACAAGAATAAATAAAACACACATTATATTGATGTATAGACTTAAAATTCATAGCACGTCACAGAACATCATTATCCGATATTCAATATCACAGTACCAAAGTTTTGCATCGCTATATGTAAGTACATATGTAAGAGATATGACAAGACGATACCTACTCTGAATATAAAATACGTGAAGCGCCCCTGAATGATTGATTCCATATAGTTGAGTGTCGCATAAAATATTGACGCTTTCTGTCATAAAAACGTACCCTTTCTGAGTTACTCCCGAAGTTGACCATCGGGGCTCTTTGCATAATTTTCTGGTTCCACGCACCTTGATTCTGTGGAGTGGGCGAAGTAAATTTTATACGTTTTTCATGGCTTTGAATCGTGAATGTTCATATATTTTGATAATCATACGAGTGGTTTATATTTACGTACGAACCAACAAGACGTATATTGCAACGCGCAATAAAACAACGAATATTTGTAATCTTTTTTTTGTGACTCTTAACTTTTTTGCCACCGTTAAAAAAGTTATTTCTTTTTGGACTTAGGTACTAGTCGCAAAACGTAATTCTAATTAGAAGGGTCGAAGCCATCTCTAAATGCCAGGTAATTAAGGTATTTACTTAATATATTTTATTAAAAAACTATTCAAAATTTAGATTGGAAATTTATTATAGTATATTGTTTGTATATTAACGTTTCAGTTTGATAATAACACTAAAATTAAAAAAAAATCTACTACTACAAATTTTAGGTATATGCCTATGTAATGTTGACTATTTATCGAACTAGTTTATATTTAAAATACCACGTAATATATAAATTTTCAGCTAAGTATATCTATAATCTGTATTAATATTATTCAGAAATAATTGTGCTATATTTTTGTAGATATATATAATAATCATTGTTAGTTCAAAGTGTTACAGCTCTTCCTTTTTATTGATCTCAAGATATAATTTAACTTATTTGTATAGTAAATTAAATTGTGTTTTATATTTTACGGCTTAAAATATAAGGCATTTTCACGAATCCATCCATTGTTTTTAATTAGTTGATATGTTCTTTTACAAAATTTAAGTTCGACTTTAAAATATGTAGTAGCTAGAAAGAAGTATACGATATTTAAATGCAAATTATATATTTAAAAACAGTATTAGATATAAGTATATTATGTGTGGGACAAAGCTAGTCGTTTCACCACAATTGATATAATCAACCTTATACCTTCATAACCTTAACAAACGACCAAGTTCTTAAACTTACAAATAAATGCGCAGTGAAAGATTTCCCATTACAAAAATGTAAATAACAGATAATTAGTAAAAAGTTACAAACCTAAAAATAAACGCGTATTTTGTAGAACTATCAATAACTACAGCATAAATTACTTGGTGACAATGTTATTACTGAAGTGTAGAATCAATTGTTCTACAAATTATCTACACACATCAAAAAAGTCTAAGCAACATGCGTGATATTACAAATTTTACCATTTATATTAATTAATTTCTAAGTATTTACTCAAACAAAGTGTGTAGGTAAGTAATTTTTTTTGTTATTGATGACATACTGGCTGGTTGTAAAAAAAAATTTGATTATGTTTTGTTTTTCATAAAATTCAAATGACTGCGAATTTGTTTGAATTTAAGTGCGTTTTAATTGCTACGTTTAGTCTTGATTTTATAATTTTACCAACCATTTAAATAACTAATAAATAATAATAATAATAATAAATAAAATAATAATAATAAATAATAAGTACAACCACTCGGCAAGACCGGTACATACAACTGACTGCAAGACGCCAGCCGATGTTAACCGCTCGAGAGATAAGTTTGAGGCTACAAATTTCAAATG